>VWYH01011380.1:366288-376485 GCA_013399365.1 Pampusana beccarii | reverse complement strand
TCCTTTCCTTTCCTTTCCTTTCCTTTCCTTTCCTTTCCTTTCCTTTCCTTTCCTTTCCTTTCCTTTCCTTTCCTTTCCTTTCCTTTCCTCCTGAAAAGTTCTTCCCATGATATTTTTGGCACTCAACACAAATGAAACTGGTGTAATTATCTCAAGGAGATCTGTTCAGCCTTGGGTTTTTTAAGACTCAAGCATCTTAAATAATTCAGATCTGTGGAGCTTTTGTGTAGCTTGGTATGGGTCTGACAATCCTGTTGAGACTGAAGTTCCTAGAGACCCTGTCAATTACTTTTAAAAATTCCCTAGCGCAGGAAAGGCTCCTCTTTTTTCACTCTCAAAATGGGCTGCATGCATACAACCCAACTTGGTTTTTTTTGTCAGCCACTTTGACTGCCCTGGCATGCTGTAAGCTTTTATCTGATGGTTGTATATTCTTTAATTTTTTTAAGCTATAAAAGATCAGAACATGAGACTCTTGTCAGGCTTTCAACATCTTCTGTGTTGTACAGCCTGAAAAAGGCAAATCCGAGGCTGTGGAAGGAGCAACTCCACCTTTTCCTTGTTTGTCTTCTCTCACATATTGTTACTGGGAGAATGGAGATAATTTGGCTTTTTTTTACAGACTTCAAGCAAATATTTCCCAGGCTACTTTGGGCTGGGGGTTGTATAGAACTGCACATTTCCTTGTAGGTTGCTTAGTGTAAATAGATGGGTGTCTACAAGCCTTTCACCAAGTGGCTGCTATCCTTATGCTTCTTAACTGCGGGAATATTTTTGGTGCTGCAGTCTGACAGCAATTTCCAGTCAAAATAGCATTGATTTGTATTGCCTTCTGGATGCTCTTTTGTCTTGTGTACGTTGTTCATTCTTACAGGACTGGTCCAACAGCTCTCAAATAAGCATCAGTTTCCTTTCTCATTTGCAACACTGACCAAAGTGTTATGTTCTGTTGAATATAGATGTCTGCCACCTGCTCATACTTAAAAAAACCCAACCAAACTAGAAAAAAAAAAAGCCTTTAGCTAGTTTCTGGTCATTTAACTCTGATCAGTTTAGGTGGGGTTTTTTGTGTGGGTTTTTTTTGTTGTTTGTATGTTTGTTTGTTGTTTTTTTGTTTGTTTTTGTTGGTGGTGGTGGTGGGTTTTTTGTTTGTTTCCTGTAGAAACTGCTCATATTGCATGATTAAGTTGTTCTGTATTTTTAGTAGTCTAATGGGAGCCTTGGAAGTTAATGGATTTTGTTCCTTTTGCTTAGTTCTACACACCACCTCCTTTCTTCTGAGAATGCCCTCAAACACTGGTTGAAAGTGCAAACCCATCTCAATCTTGTTATCCATGCCAAAGGAATGCTGGCTTTCTCAGCATTATGCTGCTCTCTCCACAGAAATGGTAGATGAGTTTACAATCTTACTCTTTAGGGTATAGCTGTTGGCTATATCCTGCCTAAAACTTGTTTTTCTATATATGTCAGGAGTCCTATAGCAATTTCATCTCTTTCATGCCAGAATAACTTTCTCTGATAGTAACATGTTTATTTTTTCCTGTTACTTTAGCTTCTGATCAAGAAGAATACAGAAAAAACCCTAAACTGTGCTGTGTTATAGCACTTCATAGCATGTAACAGGTGCGGGATTTATCCCAAACATAACATTAATATGGAAGTGTACTCTGGTTTTCATTTTATACACTTTCATTATATTTGCAATAGTAGTAATTTCATTTAACTTTTGTTCCAACAAATGTTAGTTGCACACAGATTTTTAGGGTCAATTTGTTCAAATAATTTCAAGTAAAGCAACAACAACAGAGTATTTCTGTCTTAGTGGTTAGTCAGACAGCAAAGTGAAGCAAACCTACCCTGGCTTTCACACTTCTGCACAAATTCCATGTAAAATGTAGGTTAACTGTATATCTCTGTGGCTATATTCCCCTTCAGGTGGGGATGGAACTCTATTTCAGTTCTCTGTTGAGTCTCGTATAACTCTTCCTAGCCACTCTTATAAATGTAAATTTTATGCTATTATTCATAGAATAATAGAATCATAGAATAGAATCATAGAATCATTTCAGTTGGAAGAGACCCTCAGGATCATCAAGTCCAACCATAACCTAACTNAGGTCTCCCCTCAGCCTCCTTTTCTCCAGGCTGAACAGCCCCAGTTCCCTCAGCTGCTCCTCATCAGAATTGTGCTCCAGACCCCTCACCAGCTTCGTCGCCCTTCTCTGCACTCTCTCTAGTACTTCAATGTCCTTCTTATGATGAGGGGCCTGAAACTGAACACAGGATTCAAGGCAGGGCCTCAATTCTCTGCTTCTGCCAGAGTGCTTTTGTTTGGAATATGAACTAAGTTCCTACTGACTGTATTCGTAGCTAACTCTAGGTGGAAAATAGGTGGGCACAAAGTCCCACGAGGTACATGAACAAATATGAAAAAATAGGCGGCTTTTCCTCCTCTGACTTTATGTTTTAGTAATGTTCAAGTGTTACAAATAGAACGAGTCAGCACATAGTTTTAATCTAGCTATGACTGTCAGTATGTAGTGCTCTTTTCAACATTGCAGTCTTTGTTTTTAAAGAAAAGTGAAAAAAAATCTCAAAATGCTGGAAAGTCTGAGTGCTTGGAGTGAGCAGAAAAGATATACACTTTTTTGCAAAGACGTGAACTGACAGAATCATAGAATGTCCTGAGTTGGAAGGGACCTACAAGGAACATTGAGTCCAGCTCCTGTCCCTGCATGTGACAACCCCACAGTTCACACCATGTGTCTGAGAGTGTTGTCCAGTCTCTTCTTGAACACTGTCAGGCTTGGGGCCGTGACACCTCCCTGGGGAGCCTGTTCCAGTGTCCACCGCCCTCTGGGGGAAGAACCTTTTCCTCATGTCCAACCTAAACCTCCCCTGGCACATCTTCCTGACATCCCTCTGCTTCTGAGGTAAGAGACTGCAAAGCTGTACTTGTAAATACATAACTTCTCTCAGAAATGCTGCAATGGATGTGAAACAATGTGTCATTAATTAAAGAGCATGACTCGTCGAAAACAATTAGAATTTCTCTTCAGAGGAAATAAAGTGGATCTGCTCTACAAACTAAAGTTGAGTTGAGAACTGTATCAGTGCTATGGGCACTTGGTCTGCAACTTAAGGAGGTGAATTTATGGAGTATGTCAGAGTGTGAGTTACAGAACAAAAATTATTTCGAAAAACAGAGCTCATGCATATTATATGAGACATATACCATTAAGACCTATGTTACAGTTGTGAGACTAGAAAAAATGGGTAAATATATTTCAGTACTTATTGCCTAGAAACACTACCATGTAATGGCTGTGTCTTACAGAAACAGAGGAATCTGATGCAAACATTGTATGAAACATAGGGATATTTTTTTCTCACTTTCAGCCACATTTTCGGATCCTTCTTAACACAAAAACTTCAGTGATTTTTTTTGTCCACAAACAGTATTGTCAACAAACTATAGGGTGTTTCAAAAAGATGGACCCAGTTTCAAAGCAGTATATTTTATGATGATGGCATGTTACAATTACATAATAATTTACAGACGGTTTAATGAGGCATATAGTGGCAATCATTTGAAACTCTATGTCTTGCCCTTTCAAGTGGTAAGAGTTTCGTTTGTGAGCCGTTTGTGGTTGCAGAGATATGGTGATTTCAAACTGGGTCCATCATCTTGAAGCACCCTGTAAACAGACACATATTTTCCCCTGTCTTTTGCTTATTGATACAATTTTTTTCTGATTCATTCTTCTGTTTTCTCCCCCTTATTTATTAAGAGGAAGGGGGGAAGATGTCTTGTGATATCCATGGTATCTTCAAGTCTTCCAACTGGTACTTGTCCATTTCACATCAAAGATGTTGGCAGATGGCCTAGTTTTTCAATTTACTCAAGGACAAAAAATTTTTTGCTGAGATAAAATTCTGACCTCAGGGTACAAATAAAAATATGACCCTAAGGGTCGTATTTCCCACTGTTCAACGTTTCAGCGGTAGACCATCTTATTAGACAAAAGTTCTTCCACTTTCCTTTAGCTAAATTGGCAGAAGGTTAAATCTGTCCAAATTTAGAATGACCTTGAAAAAAACATGTCTGTATAGCAAGTGCTTGACAATCAATTGGATACTGTAGTCAATATGTAGGTTACCTTGAATATAGCAGAAAGTGCTACCATGAAGTTTTTCCTGAAGGATAAAGTAGTAAAATGGCTGAAAATGCTCAAAGCACAGTCAAAGGAAATGGCTTATTTGGAATGTGGAGATGACCAAACCAATTACCACTGTGTGAAATTCAGATGCAGCAAAGCTTAAAGGTTATTCTAATTGGTTATTAAAGAAACAATACGAATGCCTGCATAGCTCCAGTATCCAGAGCTGTTAAGACATATTTTTCTGTTGAGACATATTTTATTGTCTCAAAATTATGCAGCATATTTGTACCTCTCCCAGAATATACTTATAGCGAAAATGAAATCCCAAGAAAAAGAAAAAATAAGAAAAAACAAAAGCAACTTATCTTCATGAATTTAAGAGTGTCCAAGTATTTTGCTCAATCTATGCACCAATTCAAATTGGTCTTCTGTATAATCCTGTTTTTTTCCTCTCATTAAAAAACCTGTATGCATTCTAATTAGTTACGGGCCTGAATCCTCCCCAAAGGAGGATAGAGGACATCTACTATGGATGTCAAATTCTGAAAAATGCATCTATACTCCCTGGATATTCAAGAGAGAAAAAAAAAAAAAGAGATGCTTCTAGAGTGTAAATTGTTTAAAGAACATGGTTTCCTCCAGGGTAGCCTAGGGTGGGCAGCTACTTTGTAAACAACTAATGTTGCATAAGATGAATCCTACCTGAGATACCTTTAGAGAGGCTTCTCTCTTCTAACTATTACTTCTGCTTTAAATCTACCATTCACTGTATTTTGACAGTATTTCAATACGTTTTTTCTTTCATAACTTTCATTGGCCTTGATTTCTTCGTCCTTTCTCACTCACCCCCTCCTCCTCTGTTATCTCTTGTTAGTTGGCTGTTATCTGGGGGCAGAAGTGGCCTCTTCTGCATTTTCTCCTCCCTTAGTTGGAAGGTACCCACCGACCTAAATTGTTGTTGCTGTGGGCATCTGGGCCACTGTCAGCCACAGGAGAAGAGGAGCAGCAGGCTGTTTGGTAAAGTCAAAGGGCATGGTAGGTCTGGTGTGGTAAGCTAAGAAGTAATCTATGCAACACATACCTTTCCACACTATTATTTTGATTCTCTTGACCAACAAACTACATGCTGTTTTGATGTTTACCTATTTGTGTAAGAAAGTATATTGCTGAGACAGAGGTGAAGTCAGATGCTCTGGTGGAGTATTTTTGAGGATGTTACTTTGGAGTAGTTTCTGATTCATGGAGGATATTTCAAATGTCTGAATGTACATGGATGCTTGGCAATGTACTATGTCTTGATGAGATGTTAATTTGCCTGAGGTAACATTCAGTCCCACTTGTGCCAGAGTTTTATTTGGAGGGAATTTTAAACATTTCTCAGTGTGGTTACATACTGATTGTGGCTTTTTGCTGTCAACTGTGATTAACTGCTACTTCAATTGCAAATATGCATTAAACTGCAGTCACAAATATCTTTCTTCTTCGCTGAGAAGTGAAGGGAGGTTGTTGCTCAAGAAGTTTTCCAGTGGGCAGTTAATAGCTTATCGGCCATCAGTGAGACATCAAATATACTGTCCCAGCATAAAATTATTTGCTGAGGAGAATTTCTAGATTGTCCTTTAAAGGCACATCTCTCCCTTGGAGGTTTTCAGATGTACAAGATTTTCTACTCTGAATCTAAATCAGCCAACTACTTACCTTTGTCAGAGATTGACAAGATCTTCTAAGCGCTGTCTAAAAATATTTCTGCACTGCAAAGGAATTTTGATCAGGGCCTGTCCTAGTGTTTGGTTTACCTTTATACCTAGAAGCCCTAAGGATTATATGATTTGTCACTTTTACATGGAAATGATTAAGTTACTTACTCGGTATCACAATGTCATAATTAAATCTTGCTTTTATTGTTTTGGGAGGGAAGGGGAAGTCTGCTCTGGAGACTATTAGTTGTTCTTATGGAAGTGAGTGATTGTATTCTAAGAAACTTTTTTCCAAAAATTGGCTAGCCACAATTTGATAGGCTTCAGCTATTCAAGGTGATTGGTGGACAGATGTGAAGACACAGTAGAACCTGTCATTCAGCATAGTTCTGTACTAACTCTTCAATTAGAAACTTCCCTTTTGCTACCAAGTCTTTAATATAGCAACATCATCTATGACAGCAAACACTCTCCCTGGCTTACTTCACCAACCTTTTCCTGTGTTTTTTATCGAATACCTAGATGTGAAATGCATGTCCTTATGTTGCATTACAATACCATTGATGCTTCACTTCTCATTTTGTACTCGTTATGAGCTCTAAATCGGTCTACTTATGTATGTAGGACTTACTGCAAATTAACAAAATGGGTTGTATCTCATCAGCTTCCTAATGTGTATGGCCGAATTAGGGTGCTAATAATTTCTACAGTGAATTTTAAGCCACAAGCAAATACTGTTCCTTTATATATACTTTAAAAATTGTTTATTTTTCTAAGATGCTAAGCACTATCACCTCTGGGTATACTCTTCAATCTGCTTTAGTGCAGTATCTCCACTTACATTTGAGGCGCTCAAATTGGCATTTACCGTGTAGGTATTGACACCAGTGAAAATTTTTGCATATGAAAATTGGTGCTGGGGTAGAGCAAGATCTTCTCTTTCAGCATCAACTGACACACTATAGCAGGATAAGCAATGTGTATATGTTTGCATGTCATTTTACATTCCTCATTCTGCTTTCCAGTTGTAGCAATATGGACTTTTATCTGAATGTGTCATGAAGATGTTTGCTTAATTTGTGACACATTGGTAATTTAGGTTTTGGAAGTACTTGGACACTCAATTTATATTCCTTGGAATACACAAGTTAAATGCTGTGGGTGCTATCAATAAATACAATGTCAAAGCAAAATAGCTCTAGAGTGTTTATGATTTTATATTTTAAATAGATTAATAGATGTACATGGTTATATATTGCCGTAGATATATACAACATTACAGCTGTCTGATGTACATTAATTTCTTAGTACAACTATGACTTGCAGGTCTCAACCATTTATTGAACCATAAAATGTATTGCATGAAATACAGTGTAATGAAAACGACTACAGATGATGACTGTATCTGTTAGAAGTACTAGATATTGTATTAAAATGAGTACTACAAAATGTTAGTCTCAGTCTGACTTGTGATCCTCACATGCTTGTATGTGAGATTATGTAAGAGACTGAGATGCTGCATTAGCCTCCCCATGGAGATGTCTTTTATCTTCTTTCTTCCTAGAAAAGAGTTAAGCAGTTGGCAGATATTATGTATGATTTTTTCTTTTAAGAGAATTTACATTGCTTTAATATAAAATAAAATAAAATAAAATAAAATAAAATAAAATAAAATAAAATAAAATAAAAATAATCTCAGCAGGAACTTGAGTTCTCCTAGTGTCTTGAAGAGGGACTAATTTATATTGCCAGGCTTTTCAGCTAATTGTGTTGTGATAAATTACTACACCTTTAATATAATAGTAGCAATTTGGTTGTACAGTAAATGTTAAATGCAAATCACCCACTGCTAATGTTTTCAAACTATGTTCCATCAGAAGCTCTACTGAATTACAGCTATCAACCAATTCATAATTGCTAATGAAAGTTAAATTAAGGTTTGGAGAAGCACGTTCAAAAATCATTCTGCCCATGCTATCCTATCACCTCTGTGTTTCGTAGCTACACCACATAAAGGCTTAGAAAGTATTCTGTGAAGATAGAGGAAGTGGTTAGGTACCAGCAAGGAAGTGGGATATAAATCAAGGTTAGCACAGTTTCACACCACACTTCTACCCTCGATTTTCCCATCTGTGAGATACCAGTAAACCACTGCTGGAAGTTCTGTACATTACGCGTTCTGCTTAAATGGCTGAGTAATCAAACTTTGGAAAGGCTCCATAAATAAGGGAGAGGCTTAGTGGCAAATATGGGACTTACATAAGAGAGAATACTGATGGGAGTTTTTATGTTATGCTATTAGTCTGTCTTTAGTCTATTTTCACTTTTTAAACAAACTTTTGGAAGCTGCTCTTGGTTCACTGAGCTGTTTTTGTTTTCTGATTCTTACGTGTATTGTATCTGTTGCCTTGGTTGGGCGCTCTCAGTCAAATTCTCTTGCTTACATTAATAGATTACAAGGAGAGAAGGATCTTTAAATCATCCAGCTCACCTCAGGTATCACAGTGACCACAGAAGCAATGCTTCTTCCAGTACCTAATTTAAGGAATTAATGTAGAACCTACTACTTCCAGCTCATATGATATAACCCTCACTGGGATTCTGAAAGCAGGCTACTTCCCTTCACTGCAAGGTTCTCAAACCAACTCACCTAGAATACTTGTGGTATGTAAAGCCACACTTTAACCCCCAGGAATAGAGACTGACTTGGTTAGTAGAGTAGATGCTCATAAATTTTTAAAGGTACCATTAAAAAGTGCATAAAATATTAGTGCCTGGGGTACTATAACTCTGCATCATCTTGCCTTACTTCCATCTGCATATACTTATTTTCACAGCAACTGGCTGTAAGGAAACATTCAGAGACATCTGCAGTGCTAAAAGCACAGTGATAGCCCAGGAGACTGCTCCCTCAAAATACAAAATTTTTTCTTATAAATATTAATCCGTTGATAGTAAAAATTGCCAAAATATTTCCAGTCCAACAGCAGCTGTTTGGGGAATTTATTTTGTCTTTTAGCAGTCAAAATTAAAGAAATGCAGGATAATGTTGTTTATCTGCATATTTTTATTTTATTTTAATTATGCTTTAATACTATGACATTTAGAATAACCTTTACTAAATGTAATTTTTGACTTTTCTGACCAGCAGGTAGTGGCTTTATTGTTACTAATAACAAAACTATAATTTAGCCATTTCCTTTCCTTACTGTGTTATTTGAGTATTTTCATTTCTTTCACATTACAAAATATGTAGGCAGATATTGTTTTAGTGGTTGGAGAAAAGGGGACTTCTGATTTATTTTCACTCACCGAGGCAGTCAGTATTAAACTTAGCTCTCAAATGGACAGTTTTAACTGGTATTGCATATTAATGCAATCAGTCCCCAGACCTAACCAGGTAGTTTTAAGAGTAAAATGACCAAAATCATGTACATATTGCAAACTAAAGAGTTTTGTCTGATTTTTTTCATACTGTGAATAAAGACTATATTGCTACCCATCTAAATTTCTGGATAGCTGGTATAAGTCGGAACAAAATGTTAGCTATCCTCAAACTTGCTAGTGTGATTTTAAGTGGTTTTGGAATCCTCCATTTGGGTTCAGTACATGGGACAAGCTGAGATGAAGTATGTATTTAGAGTGCACAGTTCTCAAATCCCATTGAAACCCTTCTTGATAGTCTTTGTGGGAGAATGCAGGTCCAAAAGCAATAAACCATTTTAAATACCTATATTTAGAAACCATGGGCTCTTCTCCTGTGGAAGGTCTTGTTAATTCTTGATTGTCTTCATGATTTTTAGTACAGCTCTGAAAATATTGTCACCTGGTTGTATCCATGGCACCATGTATACCTTCAAATAGTAATGTCCAATCTACTATCTTCCTTTCCTCCTCCCTGCTCCCAAACACCACATTCAGGATTTGATCTTCTGAGTAACTTCTGTATGCTCATGTTTACCTTTTTGTTCACATATTTCTATATCTATATATGTATCTATCGTGGTCAATGGGGCAGAGTCTAGTTGGAGGCCTGTATCTAACAGAATGCCTCGAGGGTCAGTACTGGGACGTTATTATTCAATATATTCATCAACGACTTGAATGAGGGAATAGAGTGCACTGTCAGCAAGTTTGCTGATGACACCAAGCTGGGAGGAGTGGCTGACACACCAGAAGGCTGTGCTGCCATCCAGAGAGACCTGGACAGGCTGGAGAGTTGGGCAGGGAATAATTTAATGAAGTATAACAAGGGCAAGTGTAGAGTCTTGCGTCTGGGTAGGAACAACCCCAGGTTCCAGTATAGGTTGGGGAATGACCTATTAGAGAGCAGTGTA
>VWYH01011380.1:305039-366164 GCA_013399365.1 Pampusana beccarii | reverse complement strand
CATTGGTAAGACAAGGGGTAGTGGGTGCAAACTGGAACACAGGAGATTCCACTTAAATATGAGAAGAAACTTCTTCACAGTGAGGGTGCCAGAGCACTGGAACAGGCTGCCCAGGGAGGTTGTGGAGTCTCCTTCTCTGGAGACATTCAAAACCCGCCTGGACACGTTCCTGTGTACCATCATGTAGCTGTTCTTTCTCCCACAGGGAGACTGGACAAGATGATCTTTTAAGGTCCCTTCCAATCCCTAACATTCTGTGATTCTGTGATTTATGTCACAGAGGCACCTGAAAAGTCAATTTTAGGTGGACAACAAGCTCCAAGACAGGATTTATTCTAGCTGGAAAAGAGTAGCAAATAAAGCAACTAGAAACAGGGTTTATACAATTATTTAGCACTCCAACAACATAAAATACAGGTTCAAGTATCAGTTGAGGACATTATTAGGGTATGACAACATAAGAATAATGAGGATCCACAACATGCATGCGCACACAAGAAACAAAACTAGAGGCCTCTCACTCTGGAGTACCCACAAGAAATAATCACTTGCCTGGGTTAGGCAAGGACTCAGTCAAGGATATATCCAGTAAATAACCACTCACCACAGGAGGAGATGAAGCACTCTCAATCCCAGGAAGTCTCCTTAGATGGTGTCCCAGCCTAATGGGAGGGCTCCAGTTCACAGACCCGCTGCTCTGAGAAGACCACTCAAAGGGGACCCCATTTTATAGCCTGGTCAGATCTGGCTGTGCGCATTAAGACATGGTCCAGAAGCTTCTCAGCTTCTCTGGGCACCTCCTTTGTTGAGGACCCTGTCAATTGACTTCACCTCCACCCCTTCTGCCCCACAAGCTGGGTGGAGGTGAAGTCACCCTGCCCTGGGGTAGGGGAGGATGTGACTGTCAGGACCTTGGCACCACCCTACGTGTGTACATGGGGACGGGCACAGCGGGGCACAAAAGGTGCTAAGGAGCCATCAACTGCCCTATTCAAGGCTCCAGATCTCAGGGGGATGTGCAACTGCCACAATTTAAAATAATAGAATCATAGAATACTTTACATTGGAAGGAACTCCAGAGGTCATCTAGTCCAACCCCATGCTCAATGTGGGCAAGTGACATCAGGTTACTCAGGGCCAAGTCCAGTCAGGCCTTTAACACCTCCATAGCTGACGGTTCCACAACANCAGGGCCAAGTCCAGTCAGGCCTTTAACACCTTTAACACCTCCATAGCTTCTTCTGCGGGTCCCTTTCCCAGTATTTGGCTACCCTCAAGGTATTTTCGTTGTATCTAATCCTAATTCCCCATATTCCAGCTTCAGTCCTTTGCCTCTTAACCTATTGCTGTACACCACCAAGATGAATCTGGTTCTGTCTTCTGATCAGGTTATTGATCAGGTTATTTGTAGACAGTGGAGAGGTCTCTTCCCAAACCTTCTTTTTTTAAGGCTGAAGAGACGCATCTGTCTCAGCCTCCCCCTGTATCTCATGTGCTCCAGTCTCTGACCGTCTCGGAGGCTTCTTCTGGATTTGCTCCAGTGTGCCATACCCTTTCCTGCACTGTGGAGCCCCAAACTGGACACAGTTCTCCAGATGTGGCCCCACAAGAGCTGAATAGAGGAAGGAACATATCCGTGCACTTTCTGGCTGTAGTCATACTAACACTGTTACACATTAGCGTCTAGCTAACAAGCTATATTTATTCATGCGAAGTGAACTGCAGTTCAGTGGAAAAAATAATAGACTGGGGCATTTTTGGAGACACCATGATGGGTAATATCTATCTCAAATATTCATCATATGTACACTCAAAAAACCTCACAACATTCCACACTACATTAGATAGAGTTAAAATAATTTGGTCTCACATTTGCAAGGTTGTGCCAGGAAACGAAAAATTGTGGAGAACACGTTCTAATCCGGTATGTTGTGGGCAAATGATTTTGTTCCATGAAAGTACAGTGACTGAGGTTAAATATTTTTATCAGATTTTCCAAAGCATACCCAAAGACTGTGTCACGTTCTTTTTCTTAATTATGTGTTTAGAGTAATTTAAGAATGTATTTCTTTTGTGCATTGAGCAAAAAGTTTTTTTCAGTGGGTTCTTTCAACTGCACTGAATTAAGTTCCATCTAGAAAAATAAATCTATAGATTGTGAATATCAAAAAGTAATTTCTTAATAAGAGCTTTTAAGATTAAACAATGGCACAGATGGTGTCATCAAGGTACTTCTGTCCTTAAGGAGCACGCTAGCGTTCCAGTTGCCATAACAGCTTTGGGCTCTACTGTAGTTCTACCTCACACTAGCAGAACAGCAGAAGACCAGCTATTCACTGCAAACACAATATTGAAGATAGTTTTACTTTCTGTGTTGGAATAGTATACTGTTAGGCATTGCTTTTTTTCGTGGAGTTGTTGATTATTTTGAATTTTTCAGTATAGATTATTATATGAGCCTTTTCACCCTACAGATTACTCACAAATTATTTTCTGTGACTGTTCTTGATTTGTTATTCATGCTGGGATTGCTCAGCTAAGTCATATAGTTTTAGTTTGTTTTGTAACTGGATGACTCCTAAACACACCAAAAGCTTCTAAGTTAGCAATACGGATAATTTTGCCTGCATACTAAGTGAAGTTGTGTATAAACCTTCACAGCCACTTAATGCTTTCCCTGATCTTCCATAAATATATGAGCACTCTCAGGAAACTGCTGATTGCAAATTGTAGAAAAGCATATCTGTGCTTTCTCAAGGGCTGGATGCAGCCAGGACAAGACTTGAGTGATGACTGCGTGGTGGCACAGTGGCTGGCTTGTCATCTGACCTGGAAGATATGGCACACTAGAGCAGTGTGGATGGGAGGAGAGCACCACATCTTCTTGTTAAGTGTTTTCTGGGTCATCCTGAAGAGTGCTGAGGATGATCCTTCTGTTATTGCATTCTTGCCTTACTGCTAAGGGGGAGTCCTTTCCATTCAGTCTTCAGATCCTTAAGGCTCCTGTCAGTCTTGGTACTGTATAGCTTGGGATATAGTGTACCTAATGATTATGCAATTCTCTTCATAATTCTGTTAGTTTTGCTGTACAGTTTCAGCAAACGTACACTATTTAAAAGAGAGGAGTTGGTTTTTTTATTCTTTGAAGGTTGAAAAATCCCATCTGTGAAGAGTGTCATTGATAATTCGTATGTATTATGTGTATTTTCTCTCACATATTAGCATAGTCTACTTTCAAAGATATCTTGTAAATTATAGTACCATACAGAATAGTATATATCTATTATGATGGGCTCTTGGTTGTCATTTTAGCTTACTTTTAAGTATAGCTGTGAAAAAAAAAAGCTGCATAGAAATGTCTCTATGTCAATTGTAAATGTATCTACTTTTGAACTTCATGAATCGATTTACAAATGTGGGTGGGTGCATTCTGTAAATGAAAAAAAAAAAACCAACGTTTTTCACAGTTGTAGAGTATTGCCGATAAGAGGTGAAATCTTTATACCAAGTTACAATCTAAGTTAACTCAGAAGGTGATTGGACCAAGATAACTGGCAAATCTCTTTCCAATATGTATTTCTTAAAATTAATTTGAGGAAGTTGAATTCTTGGCATCTTTTAGAATCAGAGCTGATTCTAACTGAAAAATTAATATGGTACGAAGTTAGCATTAGTAGTAGTGTTGGTGAACTCCGGTTATTTAAAGCTTAGCTGCCTTTTTTTTTTTTCTTACTTATTGTAGTATCTTGATTAACTTAGAAGCAGAAGCATCACCTGGTATCCAGCCATGTCACTTAATCCATTTCATAAACTTATAAAGCTCAATTTTAAAACTAGTGAAATGCTTTTCTGCTGTAAGTCCTACTGGTACTCTGGTTTAGAACCTTTTGTGGTGGCCAAGTTTGTGCACACAGAAGCGTTTTCATACCAGATGAACAATAAACAAATTTATCAAACATGCATTCCTGGCTGATGATTATGAATAATAGTTAAATCATATAACTTCCTAGGGCTACAGCTATACAGTGAGTTACCCAGTCAATCTCATAGTTGCTGGAACATCTGCAAGGAAATACTAGTGCATTTGCAAGTATATATATATATAGGTACACACACACACATATATACTGTCATTCTGGACAGTGGAATTGTAATACCCCGGGTAGTGGGTTTAGTTTCAGTATTTAACTTAACAGATACACTTAGAGCTTAATCCATTTGCTCAACAATTGGACTAGATTTTGTAACGTTTACATTTTTCAAAGCAAGATATTTGAATTTTTGTCTGTTCTTCAGTGGTGTCTGTTACTGTCCAACTCTCTAAACATATTATTTAGCTTTCTAATACTTACATTTGTTGAAATTTACCTGTTTTGTCTGATGCTTTTTATGATATTGTCCCTACCTAAGAAAAAATGCTGTTTCAATTCTTTTTTGACTGAACATACAGGACACCCAGGTGTCTTTTATTTATGCCAACTTTCGCTCTGCCACAAGATGAGACAGGAAAGTTAAGCCTCTGTTCTCCTCTTCAGAGAAGCCACAACATAGAACACCTGGAGAGAGTGGATGAAAAGCTGTCAGTTTTTTTAGACCTAAATTGTTAATGCAAGGAGCATAACATTCCTCAAAGAAAAAGTTGCAGATCAACTTTCCCACTTATATTATTAGTGTAAGTTTCTTGATTAGTGCCAAATCCTAATCTGAATCAAGAAACAGTAATGAACTCCTCAGCTTACAGGAATTCAGGGCTGCCTTTTCATCAAAGTCCTTAAGCTGCCCAGTTTATGCTATGCTAAATTCCTGTCTTTAATTGTTTCCCCAAAAAAGTCATCGTTATTTTTCAGGAGGTTATTTTCCATCTTTACAGTGATTCCATTAGAAAATCAATATCACTAGAGGATATCTGCAATATCCTCTAATTTCTGAGGTATTTTCACCCCATTCAAACTTAATGAGAAGTTTTGAAATTACTTTTGTATTAAGCTATAAGGAGGGTTAGCCTACATTGAACTTGTAAGGGCCTTGTATATGAAAATGAACTTTGCACACGGTTAAGGGTATATTAAATGCTGAAATTAGGAGAGGTAAGGGATATGTTTTGCAAAAAAAATGTAGATCAACAGGGTGTTATGTTAGCAAGCTTCCTTGTACCCGGCTGCTGCTCTAGACTGCTTTTCACACCTTCAGCATAAAAGTCTATTGATATTCCTTGGATTCATATTGACTGGATGTCCTTCAGCACTCTTTTTTAAAGGCTGGTGGATGGCTATGGTAGAGTCCTTTTCCAGTTCTTGGTACGTGGGGTTAAAAAAGTCACATTGTGTTTGCATTTCTGCACTCATAGGTGTGTAGAGCACCCTGTACACCTGCCTGGGGCAGGGGAACTGATCGCTGCTGGCGTCTCCTGAGCTTTGAAGCAAAGGGTCAGGAAGCCTTTGAGCATAATCATCACAACAATGATGTACTTGAAGACAGTGCAAAAAGGATGCAGTTCCAGAAGAAGGTTAAGGGAGTCTATACTGGCTTATGAGAAAACTAGAGATAGTACCTTATTATATCACAGAAAACAGGGTATGACCTTGCTCAGAAGTAACATAGATTTGTATTTGATTGTGCATAACACCAGATGAATGGAGCCACTAAGGACTTCAGTAGTAGCGAGGACATCAATGAGGGATAGCACTCTTTTGAACATAAAGCCCCAAGACCTTTTGAAAGAAAACATCTACACCTAGTCCAAAACCTTTAGATACTGTAAATTAAATTTTATCACACAGAGCTCATATCAAGTGTTTTCATAAGTGTCTATTAAATACCATCACAGTGCCTGAACATTACCTTGTAGCTATTTTGCTGACTGCATCCATGATCAAATGGCTTCTTAGGAGGAATCTTCCTGCATTCTCACCTGCCATCTGCCACAATTTGCTTTCTTGCTTCACATGCTTCTAATCATGATGCTTTGCTGCCGTTAATGAAATAGTCACATATTGCTTTCTCTCCTCTGTTTCACTTCCAGATGCTTTTCTTCATATTCCCTACTGCAGGAAACTTTCCTTGTGCCTCACATCTAAAGGGGCAGCCTTGCGCTACTTGTCGTCTCTTGATATGTCAGATTTAAAAATAAAACCACATATTAAATCCTGTGATGAGCAAATAGAGCTTAAAACTAATTTGTCCAATGCATTGCTAGGAGATAGAGCTTTCACGTTATCAGGTACAGTTTATAGTACAGTCTGAAATGTATTTTGAAGGTTTTTCATCATTCCCTATGAAGAGAGATTATACAGTGTTCCGCTCAGACATTTCTTCCTGGCATCAAAAATAGCACTCAAACAGTAAATAAACTGATTGAGATCCACACAAAAACGCATTCAGGTAGTAAGGCAGCTGTAATGTGAAACAGAGGATGTTCTAAGCCCCTAAGGCTCCAAATAATTATTATGAAACTCCATTTCTTTCACAGCAGACTTTCTGCAGGAGATACAAAATATATTTTAAGGTACAGCGAGTGCTCTTTTTTTGGATCAATGGGATTAGATGAAGATGCTTTGTTATTTTGTTTAAATTTGTGCTTTATTCCCTCAGCTGCTCGTGGAGGGAGACCATTCTGGTGAATAACATTAATTCACCTCCTGGTGACGCTTCCTTTGGTTTCTTAAGTGGATACTTCCTCTGTTTTATGGTCACAGTGTTAAGTGACACATCACCAAAAGGAAAGGCAGCTACTAAATGCATGTGCAAGTCTTAACATTTTTCTTCTCCACTGTCCTGTTTCTAACTCCACCTTTTTTTTTTTTTTTAAAATAACAACTTTATGTGCAAAGTAAAACTGAATCATAGAATCATAGAATAGTTTGGGTTGGAAGAGAACTTTAATCGTCATGTAGTCCAACTCCCTGCAGTGAGCAGGGACATCCTCAACCAGATCAGGTTGCTCAGAGCCCCGTCCAGCCTGGCCTGGAATGTCTCCAGGGGTGGGGCATCTACCACCTCTCTGGGCAACCTGGGCCAGTGTTTCCCCACCCTCAGTGTAAAAAATTTCTTCCTCATGTCTAGCCTGAATCTCCCCTCCTTTAGTTTAAAACCATTACCCCTTGTCCTATTGCAACAGGCCTTGTCATCGCTAGAACCCTAGACAATGTACTTATTTTCTTTACTCAGCCCTTCTCTTAGCCTCTAAGATGTGGCATGCTGTGACTCTCTGCAGAGCCACTCTGTAGAGAAGAAGCTTGGCCATGTCATTTGTGCAAATTATCAGTTCTGGAAGAAATTTTACAGTTATGCCAACTCAGAATTCAACTGAATTATTTTTTTCTGCCCCAGAAATAGGCAAACTCCAGCCATTACTTGTTATTTTTCCTTCTTTACCTGGGCCTCAAAGAGAGAAATTTGCTTCACTCCCTGATGCCTGGAAAATGTGAGGGCAAACGAAAGGCAAAAGTTGTATATTTGGAGACTGTGTCTCTTTCTGTGGTCAAGAGTGAAGAGAGCTCAAAAGTAGAGTAGATTTCCCAGTTTTGAAAAGGATTAAAGTCTGAGCAGAGACAACTTTATCTTAGCAAATCTCATCCTCTAGAATGACACAGCACCTGAGCAGTTCCTATGTTTCACTTCCCTAAGAGTCTACAACCAAAGAGCAGCAACTCATACCAAGAAGTCTTAGCCACACCTCTCTCCCCTGCTGACTTATGTTAAAAGAGCATATCTGACTAGCGTTGTCATAACATTTGGCAGATACCTTCTGCCTAATCCTCAGCAGCTGAGTTTATGCTATGTGGGAGATATACTCTGCACTAGACCCCTTCTGCTACCAAGCCAGCTGGGAGACCTGTAGAAGCTTACCATAGCTTTTATCCTGGCATGCTCCTCGATTTCCTTACAAAGAAATTGGAACCCATGAAGGTGTGATGTGTAACCAGATCTCATCTTCTTGTGCAGTTATAATTTAGCCAATTTGAGCTGCTAGGGACCAGACCGTGGAGGGCACCATGGGCTATAACAACCTCTTGTGCACTCACATTAGGTGAGGTTTTCTCGCTTGTTTCGATTTCATGCTGTGTTTAACACAGTATCTGTCATAACATAAGGCAGAGATTGTTCAGAAGCCTCTAGTTCCAGACATGAATGGAACACTGAATAAATACATGCTTCTAAATTCATGCTCTGCCATGATATTTAGGCAGTTCTTTAGTACACTCCGGTTGGCTTGGAAATAGCCTCATCAGCCAGCACAGAAGAGCTCTGAAGGGTTGTATAATGTAAGCTCCATTAGTATTCACCATCATCCTGGAATTAACTCACCCTGGATATTATTTCATCTGGTATGTAATAATTCAGTCTGAATTAATTTGTGTGACAAGCCCAGGCTCAATTAAAAGAAGAAATTGCCACTTTCTATTTTTAGTATCGTAGACTGGCATGGGAATATGGTTCCATAAATGCTCCGAGTCAATCACGAACCGCTTTTAGCCTATACCAAGTCTACCTTTTCATGTCTTCACCAGGAATGTTGCAGTAATCTCTCTGCCAAGAACAGACTTGTTATCTTTTTGCCAACAGCAAAGGAGGTGTGTCCATTGCCAACTAAAAGCCATTTTCCCAAGTGGTTAGGAAAGCTCTCATACCAAATACTAATAACACAGCAGATGGGTGATATCCATGGATAACTCCAGACTTAGACCTGCTGTCACACTAAAATGCAGCTACCTCTCATGATTAGCCAAGACTGCATAACTTACTTCACTCAACGCTTCTTTTTGGTACCTAGAAATGGAAATTATGTTATATCAAGACTAGCTGAAGTTCCTCTGCAGGTAGCTAATACTTTTTCTCCTCCGTTTTAGTTACCATCCTTCTGCTGCAGTAAACAAAAGGCGGAAGGTCTGGTTCTGGTTTGAGGCTGAACTTCCATGCTGAAGAGCTGTTACATACTTCTCCCCAAACCATTTCTCACTCACAGTGATCAGGAATACAGTGCTTTGCTTCTTGCAAAATGCTCTGGTGCAAATCCACATATCCCATAAAATGCAGTTCCCGCGAGAGCAGGACTGGGATATCCATTCACAGTGCTGATGGCTCATCACTATGAAAGCAATGATTGGGACTGAAGTGTGGTCATTCGGGCAAGTTTGTTCCAGATATGTTAGTCTTTGAATCACAGGTTGCTGTGGGGCCACCTGAGCCTAGGGCTTGTAGCTCAGCTGTTTTGAGAATGACTCTGGTTTTGTTCCACATCATGTTTCTCCAGCCTCTCAACAGGCGATATGAAGCAGGTAGAAGAAACTGCATGCATGTGTTCATGCATACATGTGAGTGCACAAAAATGTCTTTTGAATTGCTTTCTCTATAAAGAACTCAAAAAAAGAACCATGAGGATGTACTTCTTAGAATATGAAAAGCACTTTCTCCTAGTAAACTGACTTAATAATGTTTTAGATATTTTGTGTAGAATAAATATGATTAATTCCCTGTTTCAGTAGCACATACACTATACTGTTGTCACTGATTTCCTTTGTCATAGCATGGTAACCAGTATCCTTCAGTAAGCAAAATAATTCCATACGCAAAAGTCTTTTTCCCTTTCCAGATTCACTGTGAAATGCTGAAACTCAGCTGCTTGGGAAGCATGTCTTAGAAATCTCCACAAATTTCCACAGTTTCTGTAGTATGCTAAATTTTGGCTCTCCATTCCTTTTTATTTCCCTTTATCACCTTCTCTGTGGTAACAGAAGCGAGCTCTTTATTTTTCATTGCCACTCATTTTTATTGCTAGACAAAAGCACATGATCACACTTAAAAAAACCAACCAACCAACCAAAACAAAACTCAAAGAGAACTATAAATATGATCATGTCTACAAGAATAAAACCAAGGAGTCTTTGAGAAACTGAAAACTGTAGCAGCTTTAAAAAGAGACAATATCTCAAGGGAGTACAAAAAGCTCATCTTGGTTCTAGAAAGCCTGGACAACCCAGTGGCTCCAGCAAGCAGTTCTGAGTCAGTGCAAGGTATTAGTATTGACACTACTAAAAATAAATAAAGAATGAAAAGCATGACTCTGAATCACTGTTTTGAGTGAGGGAACCTAGCTCTAGCAAGTCTAGCTAGCATGCCTGTAAACACAACTGATTTTGTAACTGCTGGGATAGCACTACATTGTGATTTGACAGATCACATTCACATAATGCAAAGGATTATTTTTTTTTTTAATCTGTTGGCTTAACATTTATTATTTCGTTTAATCTTTCAAGGAACATGTTCCACCATCCAGATGTAGCTTACCTTGGAAGTGTTATTTGATCTTCTATCTTGTGTTTCCCCAACTGTTGGACTCTTTCCTGGAACTCTGACATCTGCTAAAATTAAGCTGGGAGAACAAAGTGCCTGTGAGCTCAGTGAAGAGCATGCTGAAAGGATGAATTTCCTTTTCTTGTAGCTAGACTTCACTCAAACAAAAAGAAACATACAAAAATGAACAAAAGCCCCCCAAAACAAACAAACAAAACAAAACAAAAACAAAGGAAACCAAACCAAAACAAAACCCCAAACCCACGCACCACCCCCACCCCCACCCCCCCCAAGAAACTAGAAAGCTGCTGTTACCAGTTTTAATGATGTAGATAGACAGTCTATTAAAGACAAGGCATTTATCTGTTGAGATAAGCCTTGAGCTGCAAAATGTGAAAAGCTGTGGAAAGAAAATCTAACAAAATAAAGACAATAAATTTGTCTAACATTGTGACAGAATAGGAAAGGTCAGGCTTAAATTCAAAGATAAGGAAAAGGACAAGCCTCAGAGGTAAAGGAGAGAGAAAAAAAGACAAGTTTAAAGTTAGGGGAAAAAAGGTAAAGAGCACACAACTACAAAGCTCAACAAATACTGGACAGAATAATCCCCTGGTAGGCTCAAGATGTGGATGATTACTTCTTTCATCAAAATGATGGGCTTGTTGGTGTACACTGTGATGAAAGCTTCCAACCACCAGAATAAGAGAATAGACAGGATCCAAAAGTCTTCTTGAAACTCTGATGCTTGCCTGTGTTTAAAGCTAGTGAGGAAGATGTGGCTGTGAGTCTACAGGGGTGTATCTGAATCTGGAAGACATGAGGTCTCGCTCTTTTGCGGGCTAATAGTAATAACTAATGGACCAAATGCTTCTCTGTGATCTTGTCAGCTTCTGTGTGCCACATTCCTGTTTGTTCTACAGTATGGCCATCTCTCTTTAAAATGTCTGTTGTGCCTCTATTAGTTAACACAGAGATGTGTGTAAATTGCTGCAATTGCTTTCTGCTGTGTCTTCTGCTGCAGTATTTACCACTGTGTCAGCAATATCATAGTACTGCTGAGTGTTAATTTACAGTAATCCAAATCCCTGATGATAAATTGGGTATGGCTATTTGGAAATCGGAGGAAAAAGAAATAAAGATGTCAAGTGTTCGTAAGCAGTGAGCATCCAGATGTCTATTTTTTCCTCATTAATAGCAATAATCCCAAGTGAAGCCCACATGCTGCAGTGGGCTTGGTTTTGTTTATTTCTTTGCGCTCTTTTTGTAATTCACTGGCAATATTTCTGTCAATCCCAATGATAATTGGAAAGGAATGGTTACTGATGCTATGCTGAAGCAAGATGTGCCTGTTTATCAAGACAAATGGCAAAGGCAATGGACCTCCTGCTCCATGTGCACTGAGGGAAAGCTGTGACTTCTCTGGGGAAATCAAATGGAGTCAGGCTTTAGAAACAAAGCTTGTTGCACGACGATCTATCCCCATGTTTAATTATAACACTTGCAGTTGGACTTGTTTTATCCTTCACTTCTATAGGTAACTACCCAAATAGCTTGCTATAGGGTTTCCTCTTCTCCAGTAATTTTTTTTTTTTTTCCAATAGCAACAGTTGGTACGGGTCTGATACATCTGTAAATCAGAGTTGTCTATGAACAGAGCAGAGGGAAATGGCCTTAGAGATTTTCAATTGTTTTGAGAGGGATGCTGTCTGACTATAGAATAGTATTTCAGCCTGTACCTCTGACCTGCTATACATAGCTTAATCTGCTAACAGGAGAGATTAATTAATTTGCACAAACTAAAATGTCTTCCCACACACTACTTCAGGTAGTACATGGTTTAAATTGGAAACTGTTCTGTAATTTGCCTGAATACAAAGCTAGGTATAGGCATGGTTTTGAAACACTTGCTCAGATGAGAGAGCAGTCTGGAAGCTGGCAAGACTTTTTGTTTATCTTGTCCTGTGGTATATTTAATGAAAATAAATGTATTTGCTAAGCAAATGGCAAGTGTTTGCTTTTCCATTTAGTAGGATTTTCTTTTCTTACCATATCTGATTGGAGGGGCAGCAAAGACGAGGAAGGGTTTTGTGGTGTTTATCTTTTTTTTTCAATATGACTTTTTGCATCATTACTATAAAAATTAAAGCATCAAATCACTATATGTTATACCACAGCCCTTGGCAGCCCAGTGGCAAAGCTTCTGTCCCATATGGCAGTGAAAGCCCCCACACCTTGCCACCTGCCATAATCCCAAAACCTGTGTTGTGTAGCTGGGTACCTTACATGATGTATGGGAAGAGGTGGCTCAGGCTGAAAAGGAGCTGCCCAAATTTCTTAGGGAAGAAATACAAAGGAAAGGGGTTAAAAGAACCAAGAACTGACCTTTGCAGAGACATCACCTGGTGCTGGGTGGCAGATACAAGATCTTTCCATTAGGCATTCATCATCAAATTAGTCAGTACTGTATTTCTCCACTTCATTTTTGGGAATGTGAAGGTGCTCAAGGTCAGTGATAGAATAACCAACAGTGTAGATTTTGGTCACTGACCTGGAACAGAAGGAGACTTGAGCTCTGTTCACATAGTCTTCCTGATATTTTTATCTCTCTGAAGTTCTCTAACACTCTGTTGCTGTTTGCTCTTAGTAAGTAGACAGATCTGAAAGCCTGGGCCAGATTGTCTTGTAGTTGTAAATTAAAACCACATTTATGTAATTGAACTATTCTACCAGCAGTCTTCTCTCTACCTTGTCCATTCTCATAAATGATCAAAATTCTTAGCTTTGTTTCTCAGGATTTTTCTGAACTCTGGTGAAGTTTGACCTGCGTGTGTTTAGCTTTGTGTGATAAGGAAATATTTTTTCATAAATTCAGCTACTCAAAGCAGATTTCCAAAAAGCAAAGGCAATCTTTTTCCTACCTTATTTCTGTCAATGAACCCATGCAAACTTTGAAAGCTAACAGCAGTTTGTTCTTTGTTAGCATTACCCTCATGTGAAAGTCCATGGAGGATGACTTGAGAACTTGGAACCTTTCTGCTCAGAAGGCTTCCCATCTTGGATTTTGAAAGCAGACCATGTGCTTTGATACTCACATGCCCTACAGGAGGGAGAGTAATAATGGTGAAAATATTTCCCAGGAGATTGACTGATGGAGACATTGGCGACCAGCTAAGCTCAACATAGATCTCTGTGTGCTCCCAAGAAACAAGACTATAGCTCACATTAGGAATCAGCTGTCCTCTAAGTGTGTCTCAATGCGTGACGCAGTCATATGATTCAGATTGAAACAATCAGAGGAAAAGACAGCTGTCTTAGGCAAATGTCAGATGCTCAAGCAACCATGTATTCTGAAGTGTCTCTAAATCTTTTGTTCTAGAGCTGCCCCAGTTTCATTTTGTTTCTAGGCAGTGTTACGGTGGATTCAAGAGAAGTCTGCAGTTACTCCAGACCAGCCAGATGAGAGCTGGTTTTGAATCAGAAACTCTACAGCCATGTAGCTTGTCATGCTGTATATTGATTAATAATCTTGGCATTGAGTTCAGAAGGAGTGTGCTATCATCGCCTGCAAAAGTCTGTGTAGAGGTACTGAAAATACGAGAAAAAGCTACAATAGGGCTGTATATGAGTTCATATCTTTGCAGTGAGGATTTAATTCTGCTTTTATTCAAAGTAGGAATATTCAAGAGAGGGGAAGGAAGAGAGAGATGGCATAGCATATCAAAGTTCTAGTGAAAAAAAGTACTTTGTGAGTAGGGTTTTGATCTAGTTTTCCCATATTCCAGTTTGGTACTTTACCTAGGACAATATGTGGGTGTGTTGTACTTTTCATTGTGTTTTACACTGGACCTTAGGCAAACTCTGAAACTGCTCATGGGCCTGCAGGTTTACAAATAGCAAAGCAAGGTTACTCTCTTCCTTGGTTTCTGTTGAAATACATGAAGTTTATTTCTAATATAGGAGAAACATAAGATGAAGGACTTTATAATCAGAATTCAAAGGCTGGATTTGATTTTTTAAGATTTTTTGAGGTCTTCCTTCTTAGAGTCTGTGTTGACTTCAGGCTCAGACTGACTTCTGAACCCATACTCCATATCCTGATCATCTGTCTTGCCTCTATCTTTGCTTTTGCACTTCTGCTCATATCTGAATTAAGTCTGTTTGCAGCCCCGTCTCTCACACAGGCAAGGATATTGGTTCCAATTCTAGTGATGCTCTGGAGGCATTTGAGATGCACCTGTTTTTCTTGGATGGAAAGAGGACGAGGTAGGATAGGTTTTACTAAAACAAATAAATATCTCCTCTTCCTCGTCTCTACTGTTCATTACTGAGGAGGTTAAGCTCTTATCTCTTTAACCCTGCGTCTCATAACTCTGTCATACTCTTATCATGTTGTCCTAGAGGCCTCTAGAAAGCCCTCTGGTGCTCTGTGATCCATAATAATTACGAATGCAGTGGTAAAGAAATACGCCAACAGGTTCAACAGGCCAAACTACTTTGCAATGTTCCTCTCACAAGCTACAGTTTTTATTTGTCAAATGTCTGTCCATCAAATTCCTGCCTGTGTGAAAGACTGAAAGGTGCAGGGCAGAAGTTGCAGGAGACTGATTACTTGTTTGCTCAGAGAGCCTTGTAAGAGAGCAACACATTAACTGGAAAAAAAAAAAAAAAAAAAAAAAAAAAAAAAAAAAAAAAAGAAAAAAAAAAAAAATATAAAAAAAAAAAAAAAAAAAGAGATAAAAGAGATAGGAAATTTACCATCTTATAGAAAAAAAAGAATCAATGAAAAGAACTGCTCACCACCAGAAGCAAGGGAGCAAGAGTACACAACAAGGAAAAATTCATATTTTCTATTCTCATTTAAAGGTGAGAGAAACTTCAAAAGAGCAGCTGACTGGAAAGATACCCATAATCATCCTCAGCAAGCTTAACAGAGCACTTGAAAAAGAGGTATTTTAAAAATCCTCCTCCATCATCTCTTTTTCCCTTTTTTTATTAACTAAACAAGTGAACCAGAATTATCTTCAGCTGCTTTCATTATTTTGTGATGAGTTCTGGAAGTGTTTTAATAAAGGAGAGATAAACAAATAATAGATTTTATGTAAATACTGGTTGCTAATCATGCTATCAAGAGACTGGAAAGCAGGAAATGGGAGGAGTTGATAAACAGGAGAGATTAATTGAAAGTGCTGTGCAAAGTGGGTTTCAGACATGGCTCCTGGGTGAGGAGACTGTTGCATTTGTACAGTTCATCCAGGCAATTAATATATTTGATTAAAGTCTAGTGTACTGCAATAAGACTTGAGGAATAATGCATCTAAGGGATGATGAGGAAACATACCAAAGACTTCTACCAGCTGGACTCAATGAAATTCATGGCCAAGGAAAATACATCTAGAACTAAGCAGCTCTCTTTATGTCAACCAGGTGATGTCAAGACTTTCTTCCCTGTAAGATACAGGAGGTCTGTGGTGTACCTTGTCTTATTCTTTCTTCTCCATAAGAGCTCCTTTAAGCCCTCCTACCACTTTTTATCATTTTCTGTATATTTTTTTCTTTTGCATGAGTTCAGCTCATCGATTGTCCTGGTATTCTCTGAGGCCATAAATTAGAATAAGCCTGGAGCAGAACAGCATCTGACTAGAGCATAAGATACTGGGAAATCTTACCAAGGCATGCTTATCTAGACACACAAGCTGTGTCTAAATAGAGCAATGGAACTACGGAGTCAGAGAATATTTCAGAGATTAGGGACATGCTGTATGAAAGCTAAAGTAATATTTAGGGATTGTTTTGTGTTGTACTTCATTGGCAATAGACCCACAAAATGACCCAGAGCTACTTAGTTTCATACTATGAAATGGGACTTTACTATCTACCAAAAATAATGCTTTCATAAATACTGAGGCCAAAATGTGATTGAAAGGGTTCCTGCTCCTAGACAGATATTTCTATATTGGTATAGAGATGCTGACTGAAACATAGCTTCTGCAGAACAAATGGATTGTCTGGCAGTTGTAACGGCAAGATATTTTTTCTGCTTCATTAAATTACGCATGTGTAAAGAAGACAAAACATTAAGACAGCTCAAACTGAAACTAATCCAATGTTACTGGTTATCCCAGTGGAACTGATTATTTTCACATATCAATTGTCAATAATACATGTTGTCCTCGCATAAACCATAAATGAACAGAAAGAATGGTCAGCTCTTGAAGAGAATGGAGTTAAAGAAAAAGGTATTAAGAGAGAGAGAAATGCCAGTGCAAATCCCAAGTGAATAAGACAGGTGACGTGGATTACAGGTTTATGTGTACATTTAATAAAGTATTATCTAAATAACAGCTATGACTGAACTAGCTCAACTGAGTCTGAGTATATTAATAATGGAATTAGATAAGTAGAAAAGTACTAACACCATCGAAACCCAGCCCATGTTGAAGAAAGTGGCAACTGACTTTCTAGAAGAAATTGTACTATTATTAGACAGAGAAAGGTGATAAAACTGGTGGCTGTGCCTGTGTGATTTTTTTTTTCACTTGCTCTTATCTATCAGGTCTTTGAAAGTAGAGCCAGCCACTACTCAGCATGTTCAAGTCCAAGATATCTTGAAAAATGGTCTAAACAAAGTCTCTGTACTGTATCTGTGTCTGTATCAGAGGTAGTATTATTTTCTCCACCATTATTATTAGCTATACGGACACCCATGCTGTGTTTCCAAGTGAGGAAAGATGGATAGAGTGATTCTGTAGTAGAGGAGTTGGTGGTATTTGGTTTTGGTGCATTGTAAATGTGATTTATGTTCACACATACCAGTTCTGAAATTAGATGGTCCAACAGCATTAATATCATTTTTTCTAGTTTATATCTAGTTTCTAGGAATTAATTCAACTCCCAGAACAAAAATCTGCTGATGCATATGAACTGTGTTCCCAGCAAAAGCTTAGCCTACTTGCCTCAGCAAGCTGCTGGGGTTTTTATCCAAATTAGTGCACAGTTGGGTCCTGCTATTTAGCAGGATGATGACGACTGTTGTTTCCAGCTAACCTGTGTAACTTTCCTCTGAAACATGCTAGAAATGTTCTTGCAATTTGTTACAGCAAAGAGGTGACGTGAGGTCCTGTATCTCACCTCAAGTTTCTTGTGTTGCATGTTGAGGTTCTTGCTCACCATTTGGTGGCCAGTGTTCGTACTTTCCTGCAATGACTATGATCCTTTCTCACCATTGTGTCCCAGTGTTATCAGTATTTGACTATGGTGACATGAGAAAGTCACCCAAGAGCCTTCTACACCTAAACCCACCCAAAGTGGAGGGTCCGCCCCAAGCCCAACTTTTACTTGCACAATATTATGGCTTTTGAGGCTATGTGAACAGTGACACTTAGTGGCAACTGCCGGAACTATACCTTCGGGAGTGGATGCTGTGTTTGATACAAGAAGCAAACTGTGAAGTTGTAAGGTATCTAACTGGCTAACATAACTAATTAATCAGAAAGGTCAACAGTAGCCATTCAGCTTGGCTTCCCTGGGGGTTCATTTATGTGTCATTTAAACTCTGTCACAAGTGGGAAAAAAATGAAGGAAAAGAGAACACTAACTTCAGAGTCTGAGTAACATTCATCAATATAGATTATGGTGTTTGCATGTGCAAATGTGATTCTCTCTATACTGCGCATTAAAATTATGTGGTCTTAGTACCTGAAAAAGCCATGAAGTCATGGTACAGAGACAAGTTTCGATTACGTCTAAATACTTTTCAGTTCTGTTTGTCCTTTTAAGTTCACCTGTCCTTTTTCGTGCTTTCTAGGTAGTGCTTTTTGTTGGCTGCTTTATCTCTAGATAAGGTAATTGTTGGATGAGTGTATTTGACTAACTTGCACTTATCAAAATGGAAGGATGGACTTTCTATATGCCAACTTCCATTATTCCTCTGAAGACTTGTATTTTTGTCTTCCACCTTTCTTCTTTACTTTTCCCATTCACTCTTGCTTAGTGTTGCTGTTTTTCTGTGTGACTTACAGCAGTGCCACTGCTGAAGAATTGTTTTACATTTGTAAGAAAACTATTAACTTAAGTTGATGCCAGTTATATATCTCAAAAAGCAGGTGCAGCCAGTTACCTGTGGTTGTGATTTCTCCTTGCATAAATTGAAATATACTTACAGTTGAGTGCAGATCAACTACAGAGAGTGAGGAATTGCCTTGGACATTACATGGAACACAAGGCAATATGATCTGTGCTGTCATGTGCACTATAGAGTATTGTGTCTCGGTACATTGCTGCACAGGTACAGAGCCTAGAGGGGTATCATGATGTGAAGGACAAGATGACTGAAGATAGAGACCTTCCACTTGGCTGGCAGTGTTGTTATCTGTCTGTATTAGTTATTATTTTTGGTCTCTGCCATGGGTGAAGCAGAGTGAAAAACAACCCATAGAGGATCTGGATACTAGGAATTATTTAAAAACCAACAAGATTATATTTGATTGCCTCATGCAATCACTTGCACCTCCTCAGCACTGCATTCAGCAAGTCTCAGTTTCCTTCCCCAGCAGGGAGATGGCTGCTGGTCTGGGAAGGTGGGACAGAAAGTTGTGACAGCTGGTGCTGTGTGGCTGCCCAGCTATTAGTGACCTGTCTCGGCTGACAGTGGCCAGGTCCTTGGGGATCTGGTATTTGTTTCCACGCTCTTCCCTGATCTCCAGGATCTTCCTCTCCTCCACTGAGGATCTTCACATTTAAGCCCTTCTTCTAGCTGCTGGCCTCCGGTTTTCTGAGAATCACAAGGCATGATCAACCTCCTAATTCATGGTACTATCTCATGTCTTTATTACTTGGAGGATTCAGGATATAGCACCTCTGTTTAGACCTGGTGTTATAAAAATTTACAACCAGCCAATAGAGGTTGCCCATAGCAAATTGCGCACATGTACTTGAGAGTTCAAAAGTCCAATTTTGACCATTTACCTCCCCTCCTTACATCCAATTATCTATTGGCTATAAGCATTCACTTTTTTTTTTTTTTTTTTTTTTTTTCCCCTACAACAGTCTCAAAGCACAATTTTAATTTTATTTAGAAATACATCATCCACTTGCCTTTTAGCTGCAGGTAACTTGATTCTTGCCAGATCTTTTTGACTTCCCAGCTCTGGAGTTTGTTAGGTTCACAAGATCTTTTAATTAATACACTGAATTTTTAATTTGTAACTTTCTGGAGACTTCTGGAATTAATGTGAGAACATTCTGGGTGATTTGGGGTGAGAACAGTCTGATTCAAAATCATTCTAGTTTCTTTCTGGGGCAAGTGAATTTTCCTGTAGTATGCTATAGAGACACTTCTCTGTGCAGAAGTGACATAAATGTACATTTTGTGTAACCTGTGTTCTTTTGGGGAAAAGTGAGAAGAAAACCATGTGCAAAGCAGATGTCTAACTTTCAGCAAGAGAGACGTCTAATTACTTTCTAACAAAACATTTATTTTGCTATTGTAATTCTACTGGAGGTGGAAGAAAAAGGATCTGAATCACCAAACCATGATGACTCATCCACATTACGTTATCCTGAATGTTCACACATGCTTGGAGAAAATGCTTCTCTAGGGCTTGAAGAAGGCCAGTCAAATCTTATATTGGCTGCATGAATTTTATGACTTGTAGTGATCCTAAGAAGAAATAGTGGATTTATCCAAACCATTCATTCTCCAAATAGAATTCTCCAAATAGAATTCAAAATAACACATTTAATAGCAGAGGTAAGGAATACTACAAGGTAAGAGGAAGGATAATCCTGTTGTTTCACAGTCTGTTTGGCCAGGATCATTTAAAAAAGAAAAAAAACCCCACACCAAAACAAACAAAAAACCAAATCCAAAACAGAAGTACTATAAATGGAGCTAATATTCTTATTCTGGTAGTGATCTTCTTCGTATTTTTTGAATATTGAAGCTTCTTAGAGTATCTCTTGTCAGAACCACAACATGAAGGTGTCACAAATCACTGGTTATTTTTAAAAAAACTGTAGCTTTCAAATAAAATTAATTACTGTTTCAAAAGAATAGTAGTCAAAACACCAGAGCTAGTTATACAAATTTTGCTGGAACAGTATTCTGTGGAACTATGCAGGTTTTATTTGTAATCAAAACCAGTAAATTTATTTGGAATTTAGTATCAAAGGAAACTAGAAAACAAGTTCTGAGCTATGTAGAAATGTCACTTTTTTCCTGCTTTAAAGAAAACATGTTTAATTCCTCAGTTCTGAAGCCAGCTTCAGTTATAGTTGTGTCTAGCTTGTATCTGATAACCTCATATTGTAAAATTATTACATAGAGTGGAAGGGGCCTCTAGAGGTCATCTGGTCTAACCCACCACTCAAAGAAGTGACAACTTACATCAGGTTGCTCAAGCTGTTGTCCACTCACCTTTTTAGTATCTTCAATGAACTTTCTTTTGGAGACTATTCCAGTGCTTGACACTCTCATGGTTTTTCTAACATCTATCAGAAACTTCCTTTCTGTAACTTGTTCCTGTTATTCTTGTCCTACCACTATACTCTTCTGAGAAGAATCTGGCTCCAACCCTGCCATTCATTGAAGACATTACAACACTCCACTTTGCTCAAAGAAAATCTTTCAGTCAATTAAAAAAAAAAAAAAAAAGGAAATATTTCTGCTCACTTTCTGTGAGACTGTTTTCCTTTTGGCATGCCTCTTGTTAAAAAGAAGCATTACTGATTTCTGTGTGTGTCTTGTGTAACATCAAAGACTGAGAAAAGAAAAAATTAACACAAATCCTGAGGAAAAAAAAAAGCTTCTGAACCTATAGACTTTGTTAAAGAGTACTAAATTGGTAATACGAAGCAACATTTGAAAGAAAATCTTTAAATGTAAGCGTTAGCATTCTGAGTAGACATTTTCTATTTCAGAATATTTCTGAAAATATTCAAGATTGGAAGGGATAGAAGTGTAATAATATGAAATTATTCCTCATCTTTTTTTTTTTCTCTTGATGCTTTATATATTTTAACAGAAGAATGGGTGCAGTTAAATGATTCATCATCCCCCATTCTTTTGATGCTGAGCTGTTCCACAAGTGCAGATTCTTAATACATTTTCCAAGGCAAAATCTGAGAGCCAGTGTATGTTTTGAGTTCCTGACCCTAAAAGGATTAGCATTAGATTCTTGCTGTTCAACAAAATAGCACTACTTTTCAGCTCCAAACTCAGCACCTGCACTTTCGCTGTGCGGTCTTTCACTGAACACCGCATTGCTTTCCCTTCCAGGTATTCCTGTAACTATGCCTTCCAAGTGGCACCACGGCTTGATGTGATTGCCTGTTACGATCTTTGATTATGATGGAAGTGTGTTTCCAGCTACATCACCCCATTGCTCCTCAGTCAAATTCAATTTCAGTTGGAGGGAGCTCTGCCATCCCCTGCCCATCATTTGCTATTGTCCTCTTTCATTGAGTTCAACCTGTTGATGTTCTGATTGCCAAAGGCGTATCATTTGATTTTGAAAAGCCTCCTCCTCAGTGAATGCCTTAGGGTATTTTCAGCTCTATTTAGATTCGCGCATTACAGTTTTAAATTGCTACTTTGGGCTCTATTAAAACAATTTTCAAAAAGAAAATGTCAGTGTGCACGAACAGGTAATTGAAAATAGCACTGCCTGAGAACAAATATGGTTTTCCTGCAGATTTTCTTGGCTTTTGTTTAAGAGTGCAGCATTAATATTATCCTAGTGGTTTGGTGTTTTTTGTTTTGTTTTTTTTTTTATTTGGAACAAGTGCTAATCATGATAAAATGTTGCTGGCTTGGGTAGCTGTATAATGCTTGTCAACGTATCCATTTGTGCAAGAACAAACGATATGTAGGAGTTGTGGTGCACACAAGTACGAAATCCCAGGTAGTAGTCCATTAACCTCAGGAGTGTAGTTTCTGTTAATTTATGAATGTTTGTTATTATTTTACAGCATAAAATACTTTAATCTTTCCATGCACATTCAGCTTATAGTAGTCTAGTGTTGTCTATGACTGGCCGAATACTCACTATTGAACATTCTATAATCATAAAATATCTTTGTTCTGGATCCCAATAATAAACCTACCAACTCTGGCAAACTGTATAGACTCTATGAGTAGTATCTTTCTGTCTTGTGCCTTTTAAAGTAATTTATACCAGTGCAAATTATTATGCATCATTTCATCAACTTAGCCTCACTACGCCTTCCTTTTCCACCTGTGTAAATTCTATACAAAGACTAAGATGTTCATTTAGCTTCAGTGGGAGCAGTATAGCTGAAGGTCATAGAGGGAGCTTGGAGAATTGTCTGAGACATCCTAGATTAAATGTTCTTTAACAAATTTTTTAGTGAAGCATGACTACTTTCACTTTCAAAAAAATGTTAAAAAATCATTCCAAAATGGTTAAAAAAAATCAATTAGGACCAAATTACTATGTTTCATCACTAATTTGTTTTTGGTGCTAAGAAGGTTCTGTAATTCTTGGGCTAGCATTTTCTTATTCTACATATGTTATTGACGGGATATTAGTGGTGCACAAAGCATAGATTTCTATGGAATTTCAGTAGGCCTTTTAATTTCTTGTACAGAGGGGCTCAGGTCTACCTTAAGGCACTGCAGATGCTTAAAGCACTCTTTATGTGTCAAACACTGTGATGCAGTTTTCTGTATTACATAAAATGGTATAACTGCATGATTCTACAACCTAATCTCTTTTCTTCTGGTCAAGTCAACTCTGAGTCCTTTACTCAGTACCTGGAAGTAGCAACTTATTTTGGTAGCAGGTGATCTGCACTGTTTCCTTGTGCCGTCTCAGTCCTGTATGAACATGAAAATTCTATGTAAGGGAAACATGCAAAATAACATAAAGCAAAAAGCATAATTAAGTTTCAAATGCTGCAGATTCTCCCAGAAAGACTTAAAGAAGACTGTGGGACTTGTATTGACCTAAGCATTTTTGAAACCAATGTCACACTAATTATGTCAGTCTGTGGCATGAAACTGATAAACTCTGAACCATATCTCAGTAATAACACCCAGGACTGGCTGTTGGAAGGAAGTAAGCACATTTTCTGCTGTTCTTCAGTTACTTCTTAATGTCTTCAACATTGTTTGATATTTACATAGTGCTAGAGTGACTCCACGTTTGCTGAACTTGGTCTTAAAAGATTTACTATTGGTATAAAAAATGGGGAGGTTGATCTTTAGAAGTCCGAGTTAGTGAAATTGTGTTCACTTCCAGTCAGTCTTCATTCATTGACAGATTTCTCTCAAAGAAGGTAAATATGCCTTTTCAATCAGTATCTCTTTAACAATTGCTTTTGGAATAAAATTCTTGTGGATCAATGTTGCTCTCATGTCTACACGGGATCCACATGCTGTGTTACATCATGGAGCAACAGCTACATTTTGGATGTGTTTGACCTAGAGATTTGTCCCTTGGTTGCTCCTGTGCCCAAGCTAGTGCCTAGGTAAGCACTTTGACTCTCTCAGCTGGGCTGTGATCATGTGGTTTGTGGTGCCTGGATGCTGCATGCAGAGCACCAGCAGGTTAAGGTCTGTTTGGCTTTGCTGGATTGCGAGACACGAGCACTTGGCTGGCCAGGCAGAGCTTAGAGGCAACTGAAGAAGAGGTGGTGTGTTGTCTTTTGGCTGTGACCATCTGCGTTCCTGTGGGGCTGACCACTGAAGTGTTGTGCCAGCCATAGTGCGGGCTCTTATGGCAACCTTGTCTGCTCTCACACCTTTCTCCTGACTGTCCTTTACGTCAGGTCTGAGAAAGCTGCAGCATCAGGAGCATCCAACAAGGTGCTCGGATGTGTCTGGAAGTGGTCTGAAGCACCTTCTTCAGAAAACAGGCAGGCTTCCTCACCACAGGGGCAGCAAGCAGAAATGGTGGCTGTTCTCACATTTTAGGTAGTGTTGGGGTTTAACCCCAGCCAGCAGCTAAACCCCAAGCAGCCACTTGCTCACTTCCCCCAGTGGGATGGGGGAGAAAATCAGAACAGTAAAAGTGAGAAAACTCATGAGTTGAGATAAAGGTAGTTTAACAAGGAAAGCAAAACCTGCTTGCGGAAGCAAAGCAAACCAAGGAATTAATTCACCACTTCCCATGGGCTGGCAGGTGTTCAGCCATCTCCAGGAAAGCCGGGCTCCAGCACGTGTAACGGTTGCTTGGGAAAACAAATGGCATCACTCCAAGTGTCTCCTTCTTCCTTCTTCTTCCCCCAGCTTTTATACTGAGCATGATGTCATATGGTGTGGAATACCCTTTTGGTCAGTTAGGGTTGGCTCTCCTGGCTGTGTCCCCTCCTAGCTTCTTGTGCACCTGACGCAGTGTGAGAAGCTGAAAAGTCCTTGACTACCTTAGCAACTACTTAGCAACAACTAAAACATCAGTGTATTATCAATGGTATTCTCATTCTAAATCCAAAACACAGCACTACAGCAGCTACTAGGAAGAAAATTAACTCTCTTCTAGCCAAAACCAGGACAACTACAGAACTACAAACCCAAACTACAGAATTGCGCTAAAGTCCTTTTNAAAAAAAAAAAAAAAAAAAAAAAAAAAAAAAAAAAAAAAAAAAAAAAAAAAAGAAGCCAGAAACATATTTACAATGTATAAGTATAGAGTATAGTGTAACTGGGGGCACAATGGGGTGGGGGGGAAGCGGCTTGGATCAGCTAGGTATTACTATTCTATACGTAGTAATATCATAATTTAAGAAGTTATTTCCTCGTTTTTTTTCTGCTCATAAGTGATTACTCATCTTGACTGCATTGTGTATTATGCATGAAGACAAACCTAAGCTTTATGGAAAGAACATTATCTTGGGATTTCTTATGTCCAAAAGTGTGTGTTGTTTCACAATGTGTTTAGACAACTCAGCTTCAATCTATAAGTATTTTGTGTTGATTTTTATTTGTTGTGTCTGTTACTGTTGACATGTACAAGCATGGTCACACACATGCATACAAGCAGAACAACATGCAGGGAGGAAAGGAAAACCCCAGTCTTAAATTAAGATAATGAAAACTTTTTCGAAGGCAGTGTTGTCAAATACAAAAGTGATTAACGAGGAGCAGGAGGAAAATATTTAAATGTAACCATATCCATTTCTACCAGCTAATGAAGAGTGCATTTTCTTTGCTTTCTCTAGTGGGAAAATAGAACAAAAGAACTTCCTTTAGCACTAGTTTCTATAGTGACAGTATCCTCATAATCATCTTTATGCAATCAAAAATAACTTGATAGTACAGTGTAAAAATGGAGCACAATCAGAGTTCTCTATCCTGCAGGAAACAGTTAATGATCTTGAGAAATAAGAGTTTAAGTTACATGGAACATTACATTCTTCTAGTTTAGTAACTGAACATTTGTGTGCTCCTGCTGATGAGGTGAGATGGCAAATGCCATCCTCCCCAACCTCGTAACCGCAGTCACGGTCCATGCTGTCCACTATGCTTTTGTGCTTGAGTCCAAAGGTGCTATGTCTACCCATTCCTTAATTTTTCTGTGGTCTAGGTGCAACTGACTTCTCTGGTTTTCCTTGGGGTCTGTGGCATTTCTTCTCAGCACAGACACTTGGGAGCTGAACCTGACTCTGGGGTGGATGGGGAGCAGCACAGCTCTGTTCTGATGGCATGAACCCACCTTCATGGCTGGAGGTACAAAACCACAGTTCTCTGCCCTCTCGTAACCTGGTAGCATCCCCTTCTGCAACTGGCATCTCCTGCTGGTCATCACCCTTTTCTTCCTCCTCTCTGCAGTCAGTTTCTCTGTCCTCAGCTGCTCCCACAGCCATATCAGCAATGAAAATATGTCTCTTTTCTTACTCTCTTACCCCCAAATTCCTTGTGTTTCTGCCAGCTCCTGCTCTGTAATGTATACCCTGTTTTCCTCTTTGGAAATTTTTCAAGTGTCTCTCACTTCTGTGTTTCTGTGTCTAGATAAGGACCAAAGTGGTCTTTTTTTTTTTTTTTTCCTGTATGACTGAAGAGTTCATCCAAACCCTAAATATTTCAGTTAACTTCTGTCTTTCATTATCTATGGGCTTATCTTCCAGACAGAGTGGGCAGTAATTTACAAAGGACTTCGCTAGTTCATGGCTGATTCATTACACGCTGAGGCATTAAATATTGAGCAATTTTACATAATTAACCAGAATTCCTAAATTGCATGCAGGCAGGTTCTTCAGCCAGTCACAGCTGATTATGCTGCAGTTACTGATGAATAGTAACACTAAAAAAAAATTATCAGCTTCATCCCAGGATTGTTTTTTTGTCTGTCATGATGCAGCCATTCCAACTGCGTGCTTATTTAGCTACTTAACTGATTTTACACTCAGAGCTGTGAGATTGTTAAATAGTTCACTCATTTCTCACAAAGTTTAATTAAGAAGGACGATACCATTATATTTAATGTGTATCTATTATGTGTATCTATTTTGATGTTTTCATGCATATCAGGTTTCATTACTCTTCATGGTTCCTGTTACTAGTTTTGCAAACACACAAGTCAAGAAATAATTACGAATCATGTAGGCCACCCATGAGAGCCGAGGGGGAGAAACGATCATCGAGTTGGTCTGGTCCTGGAAAATCAGAGGGAAGTGTTTGAGCGGTGAAAGCCTCCAAGGTAAAATATACCGCCTGCTCAAAATTTCTGACACGCTGTGCAGGACAAAGAGACCTTTGAGGTGTAACCAGCTCTGGGAGGTGTGTTGTCCAGGCATGCTGTTGTCCTCTGTGGCTGGAGCCTGCAGGCACTTGTGCAGCCCTCCTGAGGAGTCAGGGGTGATGCTTCCTCCCTGTGCCCCCCTGCTCCGTGTTCAGACCCCGCTCCTGGGGGCCACAGTCCCTCTGGAGGAGAAGTTGCTAGCAGCTGTGCCTGTGGAAAGCAAAGGCCTAACTAAATAAATCTGTACGTTCCTCCTCTCTAACAGTGCTGCAGACAGGCTTGCAGGACTGTATTGAGGAATATAATTCCTGACAGAAAGCTTCAAAACAGAAATCAGTCATTCTGAATAAACGCCTTGCCTGTTCACTGCTGTTTCAAAAGCATTATTTTACTTCCAGTGAAGCTGCTGCAGGAGGCTTCTCTGCAGGATGAGGCTTCCCCAAATTTTGTGAAAGGTGAGCAGCATCTCCTGCTCTGATTTTCCATCTGCTAACCAAGTGCCAGTCCCCTGGGCTGCCTCCGCGATGCGTGTTGTCAGTCAGCAGTGCTGGCTGGGTGCCATTCACAGTGACTGAGCGTACTCTGTTGTTGTTTCACTCATAATATTTGCTTAGGGGAGCCACTTGGAGATGTGGAAAGCAAACTAAGAAATTATGATTGTGAAGAAAATACCCATAAAATCAAGCCTCTTAATCCTGCAAATTAGCATGAAATTTAACCACTTGCGTTCAGACCTAAATCTTGGATAAATACTTATCAATTTAATAATTAATATTTATTAATCCGAGATTTAGTCTGAAGACAGGTAGGCCAATCTAAGTTTGGCTGCTCAGGTTCTTTCCATTGAGCTTTTCCAGCTTAATTATGCTTGTCTTTTTTTTTTTTTTAAGAAGTGTTGAACTTTAATGCCTGCACTGGTGCCTTTTAAATGCACTTTAAACTGCATCTAGCATTATACCAGTGTCTAGCATGATTCTGGTGTATCTTCAAATCAGAGATATGTCAGTAGAATAAAAATAAACCAGACTGTTCTCTTGTCTTGAATATTGTAATCCGTAGTATAATATTATTCCCTATTATCTTTTAGAGATCTGAATTATCAATGACCCAAAGGCTTTTTTATTCATTAAAATAATTGGTTTTACCTTTCTATTCTTCTAAGGCCAATGAATCTAAAATTCTTCTAATTTTGCCTAAATGAAAACATATATTATGCGGTGGGGAAAAAGATGCATATGTGATTAGTCTATGATTATCTTGCTGTTAAAATAAAGCTAAACAAACGGGATTTTTATTGTTCTAGTGTAGACTATCTGGATGGTAAATTATTCTAAATTGGTCATAAGCCACAGCCCATTCAAGTTTGTTCAGAGAGTGTAGGCAAATGTGGGGCTTTTATTATTTTTAAATATAGTTAGGTTTTTCTCGTTCTTGATGGCTTTTTCTCGTTATAGGTAATAAATGCAGCTATACATTACTGCTTTGTGAACCTGATATGTCAGCATGATGTTCTTTAAAGCACCAATGATACAATTTGGTTTGAATTTTTAATAACTGAGCACCTTACAGAAGCCACTGTAAGTAAATGATGGTTAAAATTAGATAGACACATAAAATGAACTCTGTCTCAATTTGTCTTTGAACTCCAGATACCTGCTGTGAGAAGTAACAGTGTGTGACCACAGGTTGAATAAAAAGTATACGCCACTTTTATGATGGAGAAAGAACAGTGTGTATACATGTGTATATCTATATATATATATATATGCAGAGAGATTCACTACTATGTTGAGAAGGTGTGAGTACAGACCTTCCTGCATTGACTTTAGGGCACCTTCTTTGGGGAAGGTGAGACAATGGAGGTGCAGAGACATCAACCTCAACCACTTGAGCTGCATCTGGCCCTGCTGCTGTGCCTTCCCACTGTCTGCTGTGTTCAGACACAGCATGATCCATCCATCATGTCTGAGACAGGCAATGTGTGGTGGCATGAAATCTGCATTCCTCTTTTTGCAGGTACACACCTTGCAAACGCCGCAGCTGCTTCTCTGTCAAACAATCTGAACTAACTGGATCCCCTTTATTCAGTTGCTAGTATAGCAGAAAATAGTATTCTGCCTTGTTAAAAAGCTGATTTGGCTTGCTCTGCAGTTCAAAAATATCTGAGCTGGCATGAGAAGCAGCAGATCTGAGGAGGTAAAGTGAGAGAGGGAGACTAAAGGGGACCAAGCTGAAATCTTTTTAGGAGTTTAATAACTTAACAGTATTGTTTAATATAGTAGAAATTATAACTGCTCGTTACTAGTTGGTTACTATGAATAATTTTTGCATCGGGCAGCATGTTATGATGCTTCTATAACCTAAAAAACAATGCCATGTGCTTGGTTATCTTACTATGTAAATTAAATAAATTTTTTCAGGCAGAGATGAAAACATAGTACCTAGCACTCATATAGTGTTCTACTGGGAGTAAGAATCTTGTGCATGCTTAGAAGCCTCAAAATGTCCCTCTACTGTTAGAGGGGTTAGAATAAGGAAAAAGAATTTGCCCAGTGTGGACGAGTTAGCAAAATGTAATAACTCATGTTTTGGTATAGAAGTACAAATCTGGTTATTCAACTCTAAAATACCAAGCTTTGGATTTAGAGCTTTCTCCACCAGACTGTAGCTGGATGGGGTGAAGGCATTGTCTGCCGTTGAGTACTGGGTGTTACCTGTGCAGCAAAGACTGTGAGGTTTGATATAGTGATTGCAATATGTCATACAGTCTAATGGGGGATATTTTGTTCTGTTATATGGAAGATGTTGATCTCATTCAGTTCCCAGTTTTGCTACAAGGGACCTAAGTTTTCATTTACAAAACAAATAAGTTGATAATGTTCCTTCCTAAGGCCAGGGAGAAAATTTTCTCATAAAAATGTTTCCTACTGGAAAAATGTTGATTCAACTAAATCAAGGCTTTATGAGGGAATATACATATATATTTTTAAAGGAGTTTTAGCAAAATATTACTGATATTTTCAATGTTCTTGACAGATTTTTAATTTATCAAAATAACATGTTTATGGATAAACTATTTATATAAGGTTTAAAAAGTTATTTTGGAATATTTTGCTTTGTGAACAATTCTGATATTTTGATTTTTTTCTTACTGATTCATTATGAATACAGTGTTTAATACCTTCGAGCTTTGAAATACATGGACAGTATCATTTTTGGCCAACCCTGACTGACTGTGCCATGATACTTGATAGCAGACCCACTAACATACACACATACTAAATATAATACTGAATTAAACAGCTGAAGCTACTCCTGATCTAATTTACTAGTTCGGTGTGCTTCCTTCATGGAAATGAGCAGTTCCAAGATGGAAGTCTCTATGAAACTGTCCCATGTAGATAAGACCTGTTCTGATGACAAGTGCCATGGAAGTGATGACTTGTATAGAAAAATATATTGTTTCCATCATAACTTGGAATCAAATAAATACTTGCCTTAAACTAATCAGAGATCAATAATGAGAAAGAAATGTAATGAAAGGATTTTATAGGGAGCACTTGTATTGCCAGGATGCTGCTCTGAGGAGATGCTAGTGGTCTTCAAAGTGTGGCATGAAGCCTGAACAACTCAGACCTGCATTGCTGCCTACTGCTGCAGCTCCAGCAAGTACAATGAAATTTGGTATTGCACTCCAGCGAAAGATTTAATGTAAGAAGTTTCCTCCTTTGCTGTGTGCCACTGTGTGCTGTGAACCACTGTGTGCCAGGAAAATTGTTGGGTTAAGCACTGATACACAAATGACCCCTTTGGCTGATATTTTTTTTGTTTAGAAGGACTTAATGCGGACACAGATTTCTTCATGAGGGCTATTCTGTTCTTCTGTAGCTGTTAGCTCAGATAACACAAGTATATGATCTTCTTCAAGTACTTGTCTTTCTGCTGTTGTCCTGCTGCCAAAGCAGCTTGAATGGGCTTTCTCCTGCAGTAAATGCTCCTACTGTGAATTCAGCTGTTCTTGATCACGAGTGAGAGTCACGGACATCTACTCTGGTGAGCAGGACTTCTCCTGCCTCTGGGCTGTTGCAGAGCTCTGTTGATTCCCCCACTTTCCCCACAGTGCTGCTGTTTCTCAGAGAGTAGGGGAGCTGCTGGTTTATGATAAGGTTTTATTTTTCTCGGTGGGGCTCTCTCTAGTAATGTTCACTGTTTTATTATCTGACCTATTTCATGTAATACACTTCCACCCCTAAAATGTATAGAGTTCTGCGCTATTTGTTAGTCCAGCTGAGAGCTATAATCCAGATAGTAAAATGCCTGGATGCTTTCTATACTTCTCTTCATGCCCATATTCCAAATGGACTAAAGGCACCAAAGAAACACCCTGAAATACGTTTCATACATGCAGTGAAGTGACTCCATATGTTAATCGGTGCTAAGTAGCCAAAAGCTAAAAGCTGAGTGTCCAAATTTTGGCTCATGACATCATATTTATGCAGGAAGATGCACTGGCCAGTCTTCAAAAGTATGTACCACTTTTCTACCACTTATCAACAATTGCTTATCATTTGATGTGTCTGTGCCTCACAAATCTGAAAAACGAGATTCTTACATGGGGTGTAACTATTGCTATAGGACCTACACACAGGCAGCAAAGCCTGAAAACACTGGTCACAGATTTACACTTAAGCATTTTCCAGGAAGCTTGTGGGTGAAATTATGTTTTCATCAAACAACAGTGTCTTATTCTATAAATGTATTAAGACAATATAAACATGGACTTAGTTAAAGTTGTGTAAGAAACTGGCAGCATTTGAACTGCAACCTCAGCAATCATTCACTCTTATCGTTTCAATGTGATAGTACATGGTTCAATATCTCCTCTTCCTGCAACTTTGATGCTATTTCCAGCCAATACAAAATATTGATTAGCTCTATGGTTTGAGTAGTTCCAGTAATTTTTCTATTCCTATCATATTAGCAGAATTTCTGCATTTTTATGGACAGAGCTTTGTATAAATCTTCTGTGAGAATTTTAACACTTTGGTACAGACATGTGTACTAAGAGCTTTCACTCAAACAGTGCCTTCTTGTTAAAGCAAATTCTGATATATTTTTCTTTTTTTTAGGAAAAAAAAGTCTTCTGCTAGAATTTTGGAGAAAAAAAAAAATTATGACTTGATTGCAGTTGTGCAACTTGATTGGGTAGCCAGTACATATAGACATTTTTAACCGATGATACTCTGAATACTATTTATCTGCATCATATTTGAACGAGTAGAATTCATGTCTTGTGAGTACAGTGGGGGAAAAAGAACAAGGAGACCTTTGTTCTTGAACATATGAGAAGAGCTTGTGATGCTATAAAAAAAGATATTATTGTATGTGAAAAAAGGTCAAATATTACGGCTATTGTCACAAAAATATTTTACACTAATGCCTTTTGGTAGAAGTTTGGTTCATTTGTTAGACAAAAAAAGGAACGATATAATGTTTTCAGTCGTCTTGTAATGTTCATCCCTGCTCTCAGCTTTCACCTGCCATGCACAGTTGGAAATGGATTCCCAGGCACTCTATTCAGTGAGGTGATTTCAGCAATAGACTTTACAAGCGTACTATTGCTGTTGAAAAAGTAATAATGTGCAGGGTAATATTTCAAGGGCTCCTAATTGAAAAAAGAGAACTAATTTCCACTGGGTCACTTGTATCCATTGTGCGAATTACAATGTGAAGGAAGTTTGTTATAATGTTTTCCCAAATCATTCGAGAGAGGTATGTTATAAAATCTCTGCCATTCTTTTAATCCACAGAGAACCACTGATAGTTTGGAAGGGCATTCTGGAGACTGCCTTTTGCAGGATAAGCAGGCCTTTTGTATAATTAATTGATCAGTCTGGTAACAAAATTTTTGTTCTAGCTGGCACTTCTGCAACAGAGGAGTTCTAATTTGTGGCACTGAAGTGAATTCTTGGAGTAAACCTAACGATTGACATTAAAAAAATGCTTCAGAGTTAACATTGCCTTTGCAAATACGGATGTAGGCACTGCTTTAAGAATTTGGCAAATCTTTCGCAAGGTGATTCAATTTGAAATTGAGTATTTGGCAATGGAATAGAGAGTCATGTTTGATTCTGTGCTACGTATTTTGTACTTTAGAAAGTTTCTTAATGCCCACCATAACAATTCATTTTTTTCAAATGTGCTAATTCATATGAAAATCTTAATGTCGGAAATCATTATGCTGTACTTTGAAATTTTTTTACTTGTTGCATCAAAAATACATATGGCACATACAGAAAATGAAGACAGTTAGACTGTCTCATTTTGTACCAAGCTGCCATCTCAGCAGAACTGACTTTTAAAATCCTTTTTAGCAACATGTAGAGGACAAATAATAGTATTCTGACAGATGAAACATTTCACAAAGTTGATATGGTTGTATCACCTGTTTGTCTCAAAATAAAGGGTCACACTGGTCATACGCAGGATGTTGTTACACCTGAGATGTATTTTGTTTGTTTGTTTGTTTGTTCTTGTTTTGTTTTGTTTTTTTTTAGAGCCATAGTACAAATAAGCTGTTTTAAAGAGATATTACTGATTAGGTAATTGGTTTTTAGGAAATTTAAGTTGGAGACTGACAGATCCCTTTTCTATGATAGTATTTGAGAGAGAGTGACTCAATTAGCGTGATGCAGAGGCAGTGCTGTTCCCAGTGTGGTCACTGTTTAACAAAATGAAATGCAGTCCTGCCTTTGCTTCCTGCAGACATGGAGAAATACAACACTCTGATAGGCCTTTTAAGCTTTAGGGGGTCTAAGAAGATAACAAATGAAAGAACAGCTCGATAGTGGAATAGACAGTGTTGCTGGAAGTACATACAGATACAAATCTTACCTGACAAACAAGAAATAAGAAAAGGCAGGATGAAAAGGCAAAGGAAGGCATAGATACTTTATTGTAAATTCTTGGGTTTTGTTAAGAGGTGACTTGACGCCACTGATCACCACCCTCTGGGCCCAGCCATTCAGCCAAGTTTTCAACCCACCTCACTGTCTCCTCATCAACAGCTTCTTTATGAGGAACTTATGGGAGAAAATCTTGAGAGCCTCAACTGAGGTCCAGGCAGATGCTGCTCTCCCCTCATCTACCAGGCCAGTCAAGTCATCATAGAAGTTTATCAAGTTTGTCAAGCATGACTTCCCCTTGGTGAATCCATGCTGACTATTTCTGATGATTTTCTTGTCCTTAATTGTGCCTGGAACTGGTTTCCAGGTCTAGCTGATACATCACCTTCTCAGGGATTTAAGTGAGGCTGACCAGCCTGTAGTTCCCTGGTTGCTCCTTCTTGCTCAACTTGGAGACAGGAGTGACATTTTCTTTCCTCCATTCTTTGGCCATTTCTCCCAATCACCATGATTGATCAATGATTATCCAGAGTGGCCTTGCAATCACAGCTGCCAGCTCCCTCAGAACTTGTGGGTCCTGCTGTTCTGCCAGTGCCTGTCAATCTGTGCTGTTTTACACTTGCCACAGCAGGTATTGAACACCAGTCTGCACTGTTTCCTAATCAATTCAAGGGCTGAGTTTTTGCAGACTTTGAGGGAATCTAAGGACACTACTTCCACAGAATTCAGTGGGGTTTGAAGGTGAACAGACCTTCATGGACAGACCTCTAAAACAACAGTTTTGTTTTTGCTTGAGCCAGAGCTTGATTCTAGCACAAACATGCAACCATCATACATACACATTCAGATTCTGTGCTAGTGCAAAATAACATACTATCTGGTTTTTTTCTCTAACAGATAAATTAAAAAGGAAGATCCCTAGTAATAGAAAAACCTGGAGTGCAGTCTTGAGATAAATTTTGCAATTTTACTAGTTTCTGATTAGGTTACGGTGTTCTACAAAATGTTTAAGAGCAGATAGAGGAAAAAATTGGTTGGTATGTTAGAGACAAAAAAGAATATCACCACTATTTGAGAACTTGAGGATCACAAATTATAAACAGCTTTAGAAACTATATAACATACTTCTGCAGCAGTTCAAAGACAGAACACTGATATATCCAGTGAATTTATAGAATGGAGAAATACCCTGATAAAAATAGGAACTGAGCACAAGATGTTCAGAATGAAACTTGTATTTTGAAATTGAACAGGTAATGAAAATTCTAAATAGATATCTTAAATTCTTTCCATTGTGCTTTATGGTATCAGTTATAGAAATAACGTTTAGCTTATGCTAAGAGAAAAAAAAGTGAACAAAATCTGAGTGAATGTGAGGGTTTTATGCATAATGGGACCATTGGTTCAACTTTTATAAAATATGAAGTCTCCATAGGTTTTGCAGAAGTAAGAATGCATTATAAATGTCCTCAATTACTGTTGCTGTTTTGGTAAAACCTGAACAATTTACTTGTAAAATTTCTTGTAGAAATTTGGGTCTCTCTAAATCCAAAATTGTTACCATTTTTCTCAGAAATCCCTTCATGTCCTATCTTTATCCTTCATTTTCTAGCATTTTTCAAAAGCGTGTGCTTATTGGTTAATATTTTACTCAGTTTGACTTATCAGATTTAACAGTTTATTGCTATAAAAGTCAGTAGTTACCTTATTTTGGAATACATGTGTTCTGCTAAGGTGTAATCTGAAAGAACTGTCTTCCACCCCTAGTGCATGGGAATAAAAGAATGTGCTGGTCAGAAAAGACAGGATATTTGCATTTTTCTCTGTAGCTAAGGCATCAGAACTTTGGAGCAATGTTACAAAGAAAGTCCTGTTTACTGCCAGAAGAGAAAATTGTCCATTTTTGAAAGATTCTTTGGGAAATTTGGCTGCAAGGATCTAGACAAAGTCTACCAAGGACATACAGGCTGTGATTTGGGTTTGTTGTTTGTTTTGTTTTCTTTTGGTTACAGTTTGGGCAGATTTTCAGCACAGATAGAGGCTATCCTTCTTGCACCTTTTGTGCTCTTGATCTGAGTCTCAAGAACTTCTCCCAAGAGTTTGCAAGAACTTTTTTTATAACGTTAAATAAGATGATATTGTTTTATAACTTCATACTCAGAAATGGCTGTACTTTTTTGACTGAAGTATCAATAATTAGGAAGTTGGTCTGAGTAATTTACTTGACGTGGATACTGCTTTTGGTATATGTACTGAAAATAGATAATGGGACAAGTCAGATCCCATAATGTCTGGTGACATTAAGAACTTCACCTGCAATATACTAAAATGATTTTGATACAGAAACTCTTAATCATGTAATAGAACTGTATTTCCTAATAAATATATCTAAACTGAACCTTGTTTAACTCCCAGATTTGGGGCTTTTAGCATTATAAGTCTGGGTGTATAATTTTGACCAACCTTTTGCTGAATTGTCCATGCTGTTCCTAATGATCTTTATAAGTCTTCCTTATCCATTAATATGTGAAGTAAAAGTCACTTGGGTGGATATATGAAAATATTTCTGGCAAGGATGGGGGCCAGTATGTGATTGATAGGTTTAATGTTTGGGTTCCTGATAGGAATGAAGATGATGCTTCAAGTTATTAATATACTTCAAATGTAGATGTTGTCTTATGGCAGCAGGTGTTACACTTTGATCATTTACTCCCATTTGCTTGCTATTCGTCTTGATCAGTTTAGGTCGTTTGCCATTTGATTACATTGTGTTTTGATCTACTTCAGATTTGTCACCCACATAAATGTGTTTTAATGACACATCAGCTTTGTGTCCTTATTTCTAATTTCTTTAATTTTCTCTGTAAAAATATGACTGAGCTGTATCACGTATCAGGTTTTACTCAACTGGCTTGAATGGCTTTTTTATTTCAGTCTTTGTTACGAGAAATAATTGATTTCTAAAATGTTATGGAAACTCCCAAGATGTGGTGGTCTTTCTGTTACATTTCCTGATCTATTGTAATACCTGTCAAATTGGAATGAGGGATCTTAAGAGCTGTGGCATTCATCCCAGGTTTAAGCATTCATCACCTGTTTCTAGAAGCATAATCCATATGCTTGACTGCCTCCCAGCCCACCCAAACACTGGGAAAATTTCAATATTAATTCCCACTTCAGTATTTACAATGGGCACTATTATGAGTCCTGGGGTACCTACATTAACAAAAACTATATTGGATGGAAAAGGGCGTGCTTTGAAGTACTGACTTTCCCGTAGCCCTAAATATCTCTGTGAAACTGGAAGTCAGGGCCAGAAAGTGCTTTCTTAGACAGAGTTGGAGAACTAAGCTAGAAGGACAAAGCTTGTTATTTTTATTTTTTACCCAGTGATTTTCTAACGTGAAGTGTGTAAACTGTTGCTCATCTCCCACTCTTCAGCTACCTTTGTAAGTAGCAGTAGATTGCAGTCAAAGCAACTTTTTTTCTTGTTCTCCTGACTCTCTGAAACTTATCTTTCTAGTGGCACAACACATCTTCAATGGAAGAGGTAAAATGTGGTGCCATCCAGAACATTCTTCTCCCTTAGCCTGTACCCAACAATATTCTGTTCTGGGAAGTGGGAGATAGGGGTTCAAACCCCGTTGGCAATCACCTGTCACCTTAGCTATCACCACAGTCCCCTCAGGCTATCTCCTGAGGTGACTCACCTGTCACCTCAACTAACAAGGATTCTCTTGGTTTTACTCCATACCATATCTTTAGGCATTTAAGATGCCTGCAGTACCTCAGAAAATTTGGTCAGAGCTTTGCTGAGTTGTTCTCCTGAACTTAAGCTTCTTAGAGCTGTTAGAAGAATGATTTGGGTACATAAATTCTCTGAGGAATGCCCACCTGCCTTTGCTGACTCTCGTTTAGACAAAGATTGCAATGCTTTGGAAAAAGCCATCAGAAAGACATCAGTTATACCTTTAGTCTTCCTTCTTTAAGACACAATCATGATCCATTTTCTTTAATTTTAGATGAATTCACCAGTATAGTACTGGCAACTGCTCAGAGTTTGTCTCCTGTTAGCCTTTTTTTCTTTTTTTCTAATTTGTATAACTTCAAGTTTTTTTCTCACTTGCAGAGTAATTAGTGTTGGCTTATTATCAAAGAATATAAAATCAGGTAGAACGGTTCCCATGTTTGCTGTTGTGATTGCTCAGTCTCATTCGTCTCTAAAGCATACCTAAATCCGTGTATTGTAATAAGAACAAGATGAAAAGAACCTCAAATGAAAGTTCAGATGAGAAAATTCTTTGGTTTAATATTTGATCGCTCATCCCGGCATAGTAATGCCACTTTTAGCCTGAAAGTCACTAAATTCAAACGAGCAAAGTTGCAGCAGGTGGCCATTTTGCGACTCTGATGAGTGTTGTTCTTTATGGGTTCAGAAAAAAACAAACTGCACTAGGATTGCTCCTCAAGCTTTGTTCACTGTAATGACAGCTGACTTATGTGTATGTATTTATTAACTAGGACTGACGGTTGATTTTTAAAAAATGCATAATTAAAAATTCAGTTGTGCAATAGCTGCTTTCAAGAATTCTCACATTCCTTACTTCATTTTTTGTGCAATTATTGCTTCCAGAACAATTTCAACCATCTTTCTCATGGCTTTCATTCCACATTTTAAGAATGAGAAGAATCTACTCAGAACAATTTGTGCTTTGAGTTTTTTTTGTTTTCATTATTTCTGAGATGCTAGGAAAGCAAAAAGTAAGGATTCACACAGAGTTGTGTTAGGAAAAGCATGTCCACTTCTTTCATGTTGTTCACAATGGACTAGTGTTTGTTATTGAAAGTGCTATAATAACTTTTCCCTTTCATGGGCAATTGAAATGGATATTATGAACTGTTTCATTAAACATTTTTAAAGCAAAACTTCACAGCTGGGCATTATGAAGTATGTTTTAGAGAATAATAGTGAAATAGAAAATTGCCATATTAAAGAGATTTCTTTTTTTCTTCTATTGGCATAAGTTGTTGTTGAATTAGAGCTGAGTTTTCCTCTACCCCTACAACAGCATCAAGTTCGGAGATGCTTGAGGAAACAGCATGAATGTGTGTTGGTAACAGGTGAAAATGGAAACCGGTGTTAGCCCTTGGACTTTCATGTGTCTTCTTGCTGGACTTCCAATTATCTGCTACTTACAGTTCAGCAGTGGGATAGACCGTGAAAGAATTGTCCCATTTTGGTGAAAGGAGCTTTAATAATCTGGGAAAGTTTAAAGTGGTTAAGAAAAGTTCAGAAAACTTGTGCTGGAAAGCTGATGAATTTTGCATTCTTTAGAGCGGAAAATGTTCAAGGCAAGAGAACTTTTAGCAGGATTCAGAAAGAAATATTGTAAGATCCTGAGCAAAACATTTATGTTCATCTTCCTTTTACTGAAATTTACAAAATAGAAATAAAAATAAAATCTCTACCAGTTTAAGAACAGTATTCAGAAATGAAAGAAATGCAGACTGAATAAGCCAAAGTACATTGAGTTAGACAAATGTGGTTGGATCAATATTATTGTTTCTATTCTGTCATTAAATAATACAGGTAAAAAAACAATGGCAAAAAGATTGCCCTAGAGTTAATTACCGGTGACATTCACCGCTGGGCAAGGGATCAGCCTGAGTCCGTGTGCCACAGAAAGCTATGTACAAGCATTATACTGACCCCATGACTTTCCCCTATAGCACATCCCTGCATAAATGCACCCAAGCAAAACAAACAGCGCCTCCATGGCCTCTTCTGTCTGAGAGAAGCTGCTGCTTTCCGTACGTCTCCATGGTTAAATTTCCAGCTGCGTGGTGCTGACTGCAGTGTGTGCCCCGAGCCTGTGGCCAAAGGAGGGTTGGGAGATGGAAGGTGGGACAAGGGGGACTGATATCGAGTGGTTGCCACAGCAACAGGAAGGGGACCAGTGGTGATGGGAGCAGAGGTGGGAGAGTTACCATGGCAACGGATGGAGCGCCTTCCTCGATTGGGTTGGAGATGTGGCTGTCCTTAGCTCTAATTACCTACCCAGTGTTGGGGGATTTAGGCACAACATAACAGGAGTGCCTATATTATCACCTACATTTATTCCTTATTTCATTTCTAGTTAGAGAGTGAAACTGGACTGGAAAGGAAGTGTTTTTTCCCACACAAGCTGCATCTATTTTAACCTGTTTTGACTGATGACAGTATGAACAATTCACAATTAATATCAGAATTACTTTTTATTCTTTCTAGTGTAATGTAAAAATTATATTTTTATATCCAGTATCAGTTATTAATCCTGCAGTGCTAGAACAGATGCTGAGTTGAGTGAGTTTAAACTGTGTTAGGGAGTGAGTTTGTCTTACACATCATTACATGACTATATTTAATTTTCCCTAATGAGTTTTGTGAGATAGATATTACAGTTTTTTGTTTAGGTATTGAAGATTTCTGATAGGCTCCTTTTGAATTTCCTCAACTGGTGAGTGATAAGTTTGTGAGCCTAAGAGGAATGTGCTCAGATAAAGCTGAAAGGAAGCCCAGACTCCTGAAATTGCTGTCATTGAATGGCCCAGTGAATGGCAACAAGACATCTGCAATTTCATCTGGTGTTACTTTTGCCCCAGACTAGGGACAATGAAGAATTACCAGTGTCAATAGGTGATTTAATATGAACCTCATAGCAAAAAAAGAATGGGCTGAAATCTTGGAGGAGTTGGAATTTGATTCAGTTTGGCTTAAGAAGTAGGGTCTTAAAGGGAGACAGAGCTATTTTGAGTGTCAAACCATCTAACACAGGAAGAATTGATAGGAAGTACAGCCTGGATGGGGTGAGCTCAGGGATAACCTTGGAGCCACCCACAAAACCAGATTGAAATTTAAAAAATGCCTAAGAGGACAAGAAACTGAGGCAAAGACAAGCCTCCAGGTACTCACTTTTTTGAAATGTCTGCGTTTTGTGTTACTAAGCCTAGATGAAGCCTGAAGACATTTGTCTCCTGTATTTTCTCTGAAGAGGTAAGCTGTGAATCAGAGTGTCCTCAGCTTGGGAATGTGGAAAGCCTAGGGTCATCCTGCTGAAGGCAGTCAGCACAGTCCTATGGGCTCTATATTTCAAACATGGAGTTTCAGCCTCACCTCCAAGGGTTCTTCCAGTCATGCAGAAGCAGAGAGGGGTCTGGTTTTGCCTGAGCCAGGAGTTCTGAGAGATACAGGGCTGCCCGAACTCGTCTGGAGGTCAAGAGCAAGAAAGGCTTGAGCACAGATGAGACTCTCATTGCAGAGTGTCTTTCCATGCCTATGTGGCAAAACAGTATAGTTCTCGTTTTTAGAGTGATTAAACATTTGCATTTTCCTCAAATGCAAATTAGGGCTTTTACAAATGAACTTTTTCTTGTGTTTTGTGCACAGTTGGCTTTTTTGTGCATCATTTTGTTTAATGACTGTAACACCTATTCCTGTCCTCTGAAAACAGGATGTGTCCTCTGGATACAGGATATAACTCCCTCACCCACTGTTGCTTCATTTATTTACTTGATTTCTGTCATGAAGCACTTTAAGCTTTTTCCTTTCGGATCCTATTTTTGTTGTAATTAATCTAGACTTTGTGACCTGGGTATGTTTATTGTACTAAATCAAAGATGTCCAGGGACCAATACCAAGTGGTAGCAACCGGTGTATATCTACATTTCTTAGTTTTAGTTGTCCCTATGGCAGATCACCCTTGGAAGGAACAGGGTAAGGAAGTCAGCTAGCAACGAAGCAAGGTGGATGACTGGGTGTGCAGTGCCTGAGCTATGCTTGTAGCCTCTTTTTATTCAGCTGTGGCAATGCAATCACTGAGTTAGTACTTCTTTTGAGGAAATGCACAACAAATACAGAATTGTATGTATTTATTTACTTTCACCCTTGAAATTATTCATTGATGGGTGGCCAATACCGAGTGGTTTCAAATGAAAGAGGGCTTGAAGGGCTGGGGTTAAAATCCCTGTTGAGCTGTAGCTTGCCTGCACAAGGAAGGCATGGATGCCCTCAATATTTCAGCTTCTGTGAAAGGAAAAGAAGGTTATAAGATATTGGATAAGGGAGCAACTTCCTGGGGCACTTGGATTCTGTAACAGCTGATATGTGGGTTCTTAAGATATAGCATAGCTTCAGGAGATACCCTAAAAATGGCGCTGGAGGGAAACAGTAGGAAGAGGACTTTTACCCATCTGATATAGCCTTCTGCCTTCTTACAAAGTGCTCCTTACCATCTTTCCTCTTGTTCATGATTCTGCTTGATCCTTCAGCCTGAGATGGGTATCTGTTTTTTCACCACTGGCCTGTCTCCCATTCCTTTACAGCTGTTCTTGTGCCACGAGTGGCAGTACACATAAAACCATCATGGTAACCTCGGCTTTTCTAGCTTGCCAATGGCATAAAAGATGTTTCAAAATGTTCTTCCACTTCTTTGGCCAAAAGGCCCTCTCTCCATCATTAAAAACAAACTCTTTAACACAAAGATTGTGTGCATAGTCTTATTGTGTGCAATCTCTGAGAGTGCGTTTATTTTCGTGAACATGGAAGTTCAGCTTCTGTTTTGAATAAGCTAATGCCCCAAGAACTATGCTTACGAAGTTGATACATCTGTTGTAATATGTGAATACTACTGAGTATCTTTATAATTCATTTTATATTTTTTTCAGATATCAAGTATTCTTAGGAGACCTTAATAGGGCACTTTATTATACTAAGTACAGCAATTAACATATGTTCACAGACTTTTAATTTTTTCTTTCATTGTTTCTTCTATTCAGTGATTATTCATTTTTATTTCTTTACTATTTCCATGGGAGCTAAGCTTGTCCTTGTGCATTTGTCTTACTAAATTCACAAGAGAACAACCTTGTTTTTTTACCACATTGAATTATGCATTTGGAATCTCTCTTTCTCTCTCCATGTCTCTCAAATAAACCCTAACCTGTCTGCTGTCTTAGTAAAGCCTTAAATTACAGGTCAGAGTAGGCACTGTACTTTCTCTGCCAATTCCAACATTGTTTCTTCCAGCAGCAATCTCCTTAGGAGTGACTATACTGATTAGTGTGTTGAGTTACATTGCTCACCAAGTAACACTGACCAAAAGTCTGCCTACGTCTACTTCTCTTGGGACTTCCTTGCATGCTTTGGACATCCCTTTTTCTAAGGTGTTCCAGTTTAAGAGTATATGTTTATGGCACATCAAAGACAGAGCTTCTCGTCAGGCCCTGTCTGCAACAGGGCATGAAACCTAGCCCTCTTGACACACCAAGAGAAGAGCATTTGGAAGTACAGTTGTCATACAATCGTAGCAATTGAGATGTCTTTGGGAATCAAAGAATAATTTTGGTTGGAAAAGACCTTCAAGATGATCAAGTCCAACTGTTAATCTAACACTGGCACTAAACTATGTCCCTAAGAACCTCACCTATGTGTCTTTGAAACACCTTCAGGGATGGCAACTCAACCACTTCCCTGGGCAGCCTGTTCCAGTGCCTGAAAACTCCATGAAAAATCGTTTCATAATATTCAATGTAAACCTCTTCTGGTACAACTTGAGGCCATTTCCTCTCATCCTGTCACTTGTTATTTGGGAGAAGAGACCAACACCCTCCATGCTACAACCTCCATTCAGGTGGTTTCAGAGAGCGACCAGGTCTCCCCTCAGCCTCCTTTTCTCCAGGCTAAACAGCCCCAGTTCCCTCAGCTGCTCCTCATCAGACTTGTGCTCCAGACCCTTCACCAGCTTCGTTGCCCTTCTCTGAACTTGCTCCAGCTCTGAACTCACTCCAGAATTCTCTAAGAGAAACAAAAGCCAACAGAAGATTCCCAAAAGAAAAGCGGAGCAGTGATATTCAGCAAGAATGAAGAGTCTTCCACCAAAAGGCATGGGAAGAGAATACATCTACAGCTGCTTTTCTAAAATGAGCTTAATTCCTTCTAATTTCATGCTGTGTTTCTGATTGTGAGATGGTTGATTGAACCAGAAGACATAATCCATCAGTGCAGAGCAAGCAGGAAGGATGAAGAGATCTTTAGGGATGGGTCAAGACAAACATCTCCCATCTCTTCCTTTAACGGAGTGTAAGAAGTTATTTGGAATACAGGAGAACTGGAGCTAACCTCCCAATGAGCCAAAATAGGCACAGCAAGACAGATAAATGTTTTCTCAGAGAAAGGAAATGCTGCATGATAATTGCAGGTTTTGTTTTTAGTGTGAAGTTAGCTGTCTTTCACTCTTTATAATGGCAAGAAATCAGTGAAATAATCTCCTGAAGCAGCCAGAGGGCAATGCTATAGTGAAGAAAAGAAGCTTCCATCCTTCTACTCTGAGGCTCCTGCTGAGGCAGTGATGAAAAGATGGTTTGTTTGGGGGTTTTTTTTGACTCAGAGTGTTCAGCTACGGAAACAATTGTGACTGCTTACTGAAATATTTTGCCAGTGTTAGTTAACCTGAATAGCTATTATATCCATGGTGGCAATCTCAATGTCAGCTTTGCTTCTTTCATTGTATTTTCTCCATGTAACCATCATCCTTGTAAATTTATGGAAGTATCAAAGCAAATTCTCACAAAAGAGCAAGTTATTCAAAGCATTTCAAGACATAGAACAGTTTGGAAAGTTTTGGAAGATATATGTTTTACTACCACTATAAACCTAATCATTCTGTGTTTTGGTTTGTACATTTATTTTGAGAGTCTTTTGAAGGTACAGCCTAAATGCTGCTGGGAGACATAAACTCAGATTAAGAAAATAAAAAAGCTCAAAACTGGAGAAGTGTTTCCAGCTCTCAGAGACTATCAGGAATAAAGGTAGGAGCTGGAGGGGGAGCAGGAACACAGAGGGTGGAAAGAAAGGGGGCTGGCAGAGAATGGGAAGGTGAGCCATGATATGCCATCCCTTAGGCCCCAAAACCCAGTGTTGTATGTTGCTTGAAATAAATCGCCCCCGTTTGCCTGCTGAGCAGCCTCTGAAAACATGAAGCTCCATGCTGGCAAAGATACTTAAGAAAAGTTACAGGCAGCCCTAATGGTGCTGCTCTGCTCATCCCAAACTGTGATGAAAGCAAGGCAAACTTTTGGGACACACAAGTGAGAAATATTGTCCTTACAGAAGGCTTTTGTTGGTCTTGTTGATACCACAAGGGTTTTGAATATACACTGCATGTGAAATACTCTGTTGATTTTACCAGGCTTTCTCCAGCAGACTTCAATTATTTCTTTCTGCACTATTCCCACAAAATTAGAGTGTGTAGGATTCAAAATGGCTTTTCTGGAAAATGGTGGACCACTCCACTACTTTCAGTTGCTTCCCAGAGAATAACTGAGAGATTTTTATGAATTTTTGAAACTAGAGTGTAAATGGCATACATGGTGCCAAAACAAGCAGTGTCTGTCAAGGAGTAATCCTGAGATAGCATTTTAAGCTTTCCAGGGCTCCTCTGGAATCACCATAGTTCTATATACCTTGTTTGTTCTGAGGCACACATTATGCAGCAATTGCTGTGGGAGTAATTATGTCCATCAAGATCAAAACTAGCCGTGAACATAGCCTGTACCTCTTCGAATGATCAAAAGCCTACTCAGAAGATGGTCCACCTAAACAAAGGACAGTTGTCTCCTCCTTCTAGCCCACTTATCCAGAGTAAGACATGACGAATCAGAGAAGCTAATAGTTGGCTCAGCTCCCCAGAATTACTCTGTGTTTTGAAATCAAATGTGTGAATATTCTGGTTCAGGAAGAGGGAACCACTCATTCTGTACTTCAGGGACCATTTCTTCCTTCACTCAATCAGACAGCCCTTTGCAGGGTAATGTGTGGCAATTCAGTTGTTGATTCAACTTTCAGCAGTGAGCTGGGCTGGAAAAAATATTCTTTTATTGAAAAGGAACTTCAAACTCTGCAAAGATTACCCACTTTAATGTTCAAGCACACCCAATTGCAGGCTAAATGAGCAGACATCATGGGTCTTGATTTAGTGTTTTGGCCATTTCCAATTAAAACATAGTATCTCAAAGACTTCTCTTTGGACTTTTAATCTGAGTGTGGCAAAGGCATAAAGAAAGAACATTTCTGGGCATGTTCACCTGTGGTCTATGGCTGGGTGAATAAAGAGGGAGGCTCCCAACCTTTGGAGGTTTTGCTCCCTTTTCTCTTCTGTTTCCCTGAACAGTCCTGTCTTATGTGTCAAACTTAAACCATAATACTTAACATTTCTGTGATGCTGTTTACTTGTAAAAGGTTCTACCATTATTAATTTTTTTAAGTATAGTTCATACTGAATAGTTTGGACTGAAATATAAAAGAGAAATTTAATACTTCTTTCCAGAAATTTAAGACTTAAATAGAATTGCTCACTTCAGTGAAGTCAAGCTTTTTGGTAATTTAAGGAAATTTTATCCCTTACACAGTTTATTAGACTAGTTCCAAGCTTATGGGAACAGTGTTTGTGGTGTGTTGGCATGATATACAGGGGGTGTAGAGGGCACAGAATGATTATAATCTAAACTGGCCTCTAATTATTCAGGTATTTTTAGTTGATTGAGTACCAGCCTCATACAAATCCCAGTAATAGCTTTAATCAAAGACAGTCTCACTCCATCAACAAGCAAGATATAGGCTCTACAGTTAAAAAAAAAGAACATTTTGAAGGAGTTAGAGAAATTATTCCGAATCAAGCAGAAAATAAAGCAGTGGTTGTCCAAAGTCTTCCTACAGTGTAAGAAAATAGTCTTGAGGTGACAGTGCATTTTCTGGTAGGAAATAGTAAAAACCTGAAAAGTATTATGTAAGAAACTCTTGGGTTTTTTGCAAGGACAAGACTCTTGACATTGTTGTTGTTATTGTTGTTACTGTTGTTGTGAGGAATCATGAAAATGCAGAAAATGAGAAGGTTGCAGCAGAAGCAACAAAAGCATACCATACTATTATCCATAGTCATTCAAATAGATCACCCAACTGTGACAGCCAATTAAATTGTATTTTCCAGGAGTAACCCACAGCTAAAATGATACATCACGGTAGGAGAAAAGCTTCATGTATTGCCAACAACATGTTGGCTCCTCTTTTGAGAAAACAACGAAAGACTTGGTTGAAAAGCATATGTTTTTCTCTGTGACTACAGATGCCTCAAACCATGGCACTTTCAAGGTATTTCCAATCATTAGTCATTCCTACACAGCTGAACGGCAAATAATATGCTGCTAGCTTGATTATTTTCAAGGCACTAATGAAACCACATTAGAAATATTTGAAAATGTAAAACTATGCTAAAATCAAGTAGTTGGATGCCTGGCTATGTACAATTATTTGCAGCTAATATTACCATTAACTCTGGGTTATATGCCCTGTCCTCAAATCAATAGAAAGTAAGAAAGAAAAATTATCTCTAGGTTATTGCTCTGTACCTAACCAGAAAACAGAAGAATATCCTTTAATTAAATTGTCATTTGATTTAGAATCAGTCACTTTTCCTCATCTCATTCGGTCATTTTTTTCACTAAAAGTTTCAGATTTAAAGGACAGCTTATAAAATTTGTATGGGAAAAAATATTCTCTATGAGACAATTGCTTGCATACTTTGCAGGTAAAAGGACCATAATTTGTTTTCTTGGTTTTAGGAATTACTTTTGAAAGTTAAGGGAGTGTTGCCAAGCACCAGTTTTAAAATTTCATTCTTAGAGATAACCTTGTTAGAGGTGATAGAGAGGTTTTCAGTGACAGAATATCATTTATATTATTTTCAGATTGTACTGAATGTTTCTAAATAAGTCTTGCAAGTAGAACAAACAGGCCTTTTACATGCTGAAATGTATAAGATAATGCATTCACTTAAGGGTAAGTTGTGAAAAAGAACTGATGACGAATTCTTTGGTCAGAAGCTAGTCAGCATGAGGGAAAGAAAAGAAAAACATTTCGCTCAAAGGTACACATTAGCTGCCAGAAACAAAGCTTTGTATTTTCATATGATTAGAAAAAAAAACCAAATAAATTTAATTTTACTGAGAAGTATTAGTCTTTCCAGAAACAGTAAAGAAACATTGATAACTTACAATTTCTTAAAAGGCCTGATACTATGTAGTATGTAGTTGGAGATTTGACTATTTGTGCATGTCAGGAGTCTTTGATTTGGAAACATTCTAATATTTTCAAATTCTTGCTTTTTCAATATTTTAAAATTTAATCATTTAATCAAAAAATCCTTTTATAATCAGCTTTGGGCAAATTGTAGAAACCTCAGATTCCATTTCGATGAAGTTTCTAAGTGTGAGGAATTTAAGTTATACAAGTAAAATGCTTTATGAATTTACTTTTAAAACAGAACATGATTAAATCTATTAAAAGTGATAATAAATTATTCTTCTATCAGCCCTTCAAGTTTATAACTGAGTTTTGCATCAAATTTAATATTATTTCAGAAATATGTGATGTACTAAAAGAAATAAGATTTCCCTAGAATTTCCCTTCATGTTAACATGTAGACCTATTTTTCCCCGTAGGGTTGGCCCTTACTTTTTCTCAAGGGGAATGTCTTTTCAGAAGTGTGGCTGCTCTGGAGTGTAGCTTCAGTTAATGCATCCAGTTAATTCACCCAGTGTGAATATGTGGTATAAGCAGGAAAAATCATGAGTCTCTTCTGGTAGCATGGCAAATTAGGTATCTATAAGACAAGAAAACTTAGTGACAGAACACAATTTTGGCACCCTTTCATGGAGAACATAGTTTCACCTTTCTGCCTCTTGGAAGAAGTCTTATTGAAAATTTTGCTGTTTTTTTATTTTTTTCTGTGTTCATTATAGTAGTCAATGCTTACTGCCAAAAAATAAAAATAAAATTAAAAAATTAAAAAAAATTCTGGTGCAGTGGTAAAACATAACATAAAGAATATTATTAGAGTTGTAGGATGTTGCTTCATCTGGGGCATAATTTCACTGAAACCTGCCAGAACTCTCTAAGTACAACCTTTACACTCCTTAAAGATCTGAAGNCTTGGAAGAAGTCTTATTGAAAATGTTGCTGTTGTTTGTTTTTTTTTTTTCTGTGTTCATTATAGTAGTCAATGCTTACTGCCAAAAAATAAAAATAAAATTAAAAAATTAAAAAAATTTCTGGTGCAGTGGTAAAACATAACATAAAGAATATTATTAGAGTTGTAGGATGTTGTTTCATCTGAGGCATAATTTCACTGAAACCTGCCAGAACTCTCTAAGTACAACCTTTACACTCCTTAAAGATCTAAAGTGGCAAGTACTAGCTAGCAAATGAATAACAGTCCTATACATTATAGAATGGAATGGAATGGAATAGAATAGAATAGAATAGAATAGAATAGAATAGAATAGAATATATACCTGTATATGAGACCAACATAGAAACCTTTCTTCTAGCAGTTTCTTGTTGGATGCTGTGTGTTGGAGATCACTGTACCAGCTTTATCCAAAGCAGTATATGGAAGATGTTGACTTCACTGGGAACTGAGTATCTGTTGTCAGTGAAGATTAAGGTAATTTTCCTGAAGTGTGCACAGGCTTAACTCCATTAGAAGTGAAGAACTGAGTGCCAGTTTCAAAAGTGACCTCTGTCCCTTCCTAGTAGAGTGAATATATGAATATCATATCCCATTATCTGCTTGGTTGAAGACTGAAGCAATTATAAAGATTAAGGTAAAGGATGTACTGATCTAACATCCTCTTCTAGAAAGGATTAGTTGAGAGAATATAAGGGCTGAAATTGCAATACAGATATTAAATGGAAATGTGCATTTATTTTTACTTGGAAAATTTTGGTTTGTAGTTTGTACATTCTGACTGAACATTCTACACCCTTTAAATAAAAAAAATAGGGATAAAGAATTGAAAAAGTCAATGGAACTAATTTCAAAAAACTTGGATTGCCTTTAAAAAAAAAAAAAACAAACTTTACTTTTTATGACCTCAGTTTCAAAAAGAAAAATACATTTTTAAAAGTACTCAGAAGATCTGTGAACTGTTTAATTTGAGTTGTAAAGTTTTTGTTAAGGTGAATGGAGTTACAGTGGCCTTTTGCACAAATATTTTGAATAATGATCGTTGGTGGCATGTTCTAGTTGCAGTAATAAGGAGATGCAAAATGAAACTCAGACTGCAGTCTTAGCATGGCCCTGCTTCTAGGCTAACTTAATTTGTTTCTCAGCCAAAGTAGTTTACCTGGATGGAAAATGCAATTAAACATCTTTACTGCTCCTGATGCCAACTCTGCTCAGATGCAGCTGCAGTACCTTCTCAGGACACTGTATTATGGGGTTGAGTCTTTCTTTCCTTTGTCGGGCTAGAAATCCACAATATCTTAAATCCTAAAAACCTAAATATCATGAAATATGTACAATATACTAGGAGGGAATTATGTCTGCTCCTAAATTTAGTCAAAATAAAGCATTCATATAAAATAAACTCAAATATGAATATTATGCAAAAACTTGTCTTGTAAAAAGACAGCACTGTCATTAGCCAGCTGCATACAAATGGTCTTCTATTCTATAAATACTGATTCTCACATGTGAGCTAAAAAAAGCAGCTCTACTCACTCAGCATTTGGACAAAGCCATTGACATGTCTGACATATTCCTCTCTACAGAAGCTGAATGTCCCGAACTCTTGCTACTGGACGTTCAAGGACTAAAATGGTACAGAGTTGAGTTGAAAGAAAAAAGGTCAGCACTCTTTGACCTTGAACCTGGTGAATTAAGGGTGTCTTTTTTGAATAATAAAGGTGTGCTGTCTACATTACATTGCATCCTTTAAGTGTGTGGAGATGTGCGACTTCGTGCTTGTTGAGATGAAAGAAAAGTCTCTTCAGATTCAAATCTGTCAGCTTCCTTGAGAAAATAAAGCTAATAATACCGTGAAGAATGGTAGTGAGATGAAGACAAATGGTCCTTAATGCCTTTGATGGCTAGGCTTTAATTCCTGACGTGGCCTGGTACTTGGATACATGCTAGCACTACTTATGCACCCATTGATCATTTGCCATTTAGAGATGAGAAGCCCAGAGTGTGTTTTGGACTAGGATTACAGCGTCAGTGAATTAGGTTTCCTGGTGTTATAACATCAGCTTTTAAATTAAGACCTGCCAAAAATGCAATAGTGCAGGACAACCAGATGGCTTTTACAAAAACACTGTCCTCAGTTTAGAATAGAAGCTCTTCTACCTACCTATAAATAAAAAATATATACAATCCTGTTTGTATAATTACATTTCTTTTTACACCTTCCCTTTTAAAGCTTAGGAGTAGACAAACAAAAATGCAATGAGAGCAACTTCAGAGTGGTGAAGGGCACAGACATACCAGATTTTCCACGCAGCCTTAATCCTCCTTTCTTCACATATACCAAGACTGTCTCTACCAAGGGACCTAAGGATCTGCCTTCCTCTGAATTATCCCAAGCCTGTGTTGTAGAGCACATTCTTTGTGTCACATCAGCAAATGCCATCCCTCTGATGGATGTGGCCAGCCCTTATAATACTAAGAGGGTCGTCGTGACATGGTCAGATGGCAGTTTCCACAGGGTTCACAGGTAGAGCAGTCTGGAAAGAGGAAGAGGAACATAAGCAAATGGAAACATGACCTTTCCTAGACTCCAGTGAATGGAATTCACAATTCAAATACTGTTTTTTACACAGTTTCTTCCATGGGGTATTACATGCATAAATCAGCATGTTTGTATGTTCACCTATATAATTTTGTCTGTTTGTTCGTGTGTATTTTGATTTCTGGAATTACACCTACTATGACTGCTTGCCTACAGAAACACAGCAGTAAACATGGAGTAAAAGAAAGGATGAGATTCATGTAAATTATTATATTAGCCTATTCAGGACAGTAAGCTAGTGACTGCTCAGCTTTTAGCATTTGGGATACATAGGTAAGTGTGTAAAGAAGCACAAACATGCTTTTTTAAGTCTACTGTAATGTGTCTTGAAAACGAGTGCCTGAGCACTTGGTAGCAAACAGTAGAATTAATTTATTGAATTTACACCTTCTGCCTCCCAAAGGCATTGCCATAATCAGGGGAATTCACCATTCTTCACTTTATGTGTGTTGCTCCTTTTCATCTTTCACACTTCCTTTATCAGTCTGCCCTACAACACAGAAGTTTCTGCAAATTGTATCTTGTAGCTGTCACTGTTCAGAGACAATGGAAAGGAGCGTGCTAGTGCAGAAATTGTTATGGCACAGGATCAAGGCAAGTGAGATGTTTGGCCTGCTTTCTAAAGTAGCTAGAGGAGAAAAAAAAAAAAAGGAAAAAAAAATTTCCTTGGGCAGCAAAGGAAGCAAACAATCTCCATCAGCCTCAACATATCCTGCTCTACACCTGGAGAGACCTTATTGAAGACCAAATAGTAGTGGGAAGTGTGGAATTCATTTCAATTTGCGTATCATGCTTTTATTGCAGGAATATCAAATTGATATATTTTTTGCCCAGACGTGGACAGATAGCCGTCTTCGCTTCAACAGCACCATGAAGATACTGACCCTGAACAGTAACATGGTTGGCTTGATCTGGATCCCAGACACGATATTTCGTAACTCAAAGACAGCAGAGGCTCACTGGATCACCACCCCCAACCAGCTCCTCCGCATATGGAATGATGGCAAGATCTTGTACACCCTCAGGTGAGCACTCAGCAGCGTGCAGGGCGGAAAGCTTCTTCCCTCTCTGGCATGCTAGTGGTAACTTTCAGTTTTTCTTCTCTGCTTCTTTTCCTCCTGATGCTTACCCGACAGTCCTTGAAAAATACTGAAACATTCAGGCGTAACTACTGCAAAGTTTAAAAAAAACAAAGTCTTGTCTTTCAAAAACATAAACCTTGGGAATTTGAAATACATCTGTCTAAATCATAGAATTTGGGCTTTTTAGTGCTTGTAATAAAATCAAGAGCGTGTAGTCCCATGAAACCTGCCAGAAAACTTTCTGATCAGTTAGATGCAGGGCTGGACGAAGTATTTCTACATTTCATACTAATGCCAATACTTGATTCTTCGAATAAGTCATGCTGAAAGATAGTCTGTCACATCTCATCACAAGGGTGAATTGCTAGAGGAAAGGCTTTTAGAGTTTTACTAATCTTGTGATACCATCAGCTGTATGGTATTAGAAATACTGTATGTATTTGCATAAAAAAGCCTGTGGAGATCAAGATATGTGTTTACTTATGAAGAGATGAATTGTTCAGAAGGGAGTTTTGCCATAAGCCATATTCCACGTGGCAAACTCTTTCAGAAACATCCTTTCACACTACATTTTCTTCAGCGATTGTCTTCAGCATATTCTGATCATACTTGCAATTGCAATTGGGCTCCAACAGAAAGTCTTTGGCCAAAAATAAGGAAGGAATTAAACATCTGGAAATGCTACTGATATTTTTAGTGCACTTGCCTTCCTAGGCTTACTCTGCTGTGACAGAGCTCTTGTTTTTTTTCAGTAGGCTTTAGCTGAAGAATTTGGTGATTAGGATGTCACCTCAAATACCCTCTTGGTTGGGTTGGTTTTTTTTTTCTAGTTTCATTATTTCAGGGCAAGTTAAGTGTCTGCCTAATAGTAGTTAGAATTATATACCTATCACTAAAGAAATTGTTCGTTGAATGGAATGCAAAATTTGTCTAAGACATCTGACAAAAGGGTGATACTTGACCCAGTGCATTGTTTGAATGAGCATTTTTAGTTTGTGAAAAATGTTTTGAGTCCTTTTCGCCCACTCAGGTCAGCCTCCTTTTTCACGTAGGAGAAGCTGTTAGAATGATCATTATTCATTGATAATAACACTGTGTAATTCAAAAGCAATTTATCTGGCTTAAGCAAGCACACAGAATTTGTATGACGTGGAAGTGGTAACTACTGAATGCCCGGGTACAGTGAAGTGCTGATAAGTATTCTGTGATCAGGAAAAAGTGCACAAGGTTTGAAATTCAAATCCAATTGAGGATCGCTGTTTGAATAGTATTCATAAATAAAAATCGATATCCTACTATCACAACACCGTATCTACTATGCATATCTCCCATGCCTTTCTCTCTTCTTCCCTGTCCACTTTTGGATGTCAATGCATTTCTGCTGTAACACTGCAATTCCTCTTTTACTGTCAGTGCAAAAGCGCTCTCAAATTCCTCACAGGTGACCTACTCCAAGACAGATGTTTTCGCTGTGCTGTCCTAAATCTGAAGCACAAACCATTCCCCATCCAGTCTGTCAGCTTTTGAGTTAGGTTTTGTTTGTTGGTTGTTTTTTTTCGTTTGTTTGGGGTTTATTATTTATTGCTTTTTTTTTTGGGGGGGTGGTGGTCTGGTTGTTTGTTTGCTTGTGTTTTTTGGTTTTGGTTTTTTATTTTTAAAAAAAGACAGCAAAAACACCTCATGCCCCACACTTGCTGCATAAATTGAGGCATGCAATTAATGAAGTGTCTGTTTCCTAAAAAAGACTGTATAATAAACTAGCACTTAATGCATTCTACCTGGGTAAATAGGTTTACTTTGTAAGCTATCATACGGATGATTATCTGGTTTTAATGGTAATTTTAAAATCTGTTCCATTCATAGTGTCCTTTGTGTTAGGGATATCACACGAAACAAGCTTTCAAGTCAGGCTGAAGCTGTTTCTGCTGATTTGTTTGTTACATCTCTACAACTGAGAATGGCATACAGAGATTTAGTAAGTTTTTGAGAGACAGCCCAAAATGATTGAAAGAATTTTAAGTTCGTGGTATAAGTAAATATGGAGAACATTCCTTATAAGATCCTCAATCAGGTTTTAATTTTATGGAATTACATACCACTACATCAGCCATATTTTCTGTTATTTGTGTAAAAAATATTTGTTTCCATCTCATGTCTTTCAATGATAAATTGTCTAAAGAAAAACATATGCACAGATTTCTTGGGACCAAGACACTTTTAATGATGTGTCTGAAATTATTTGTGGTTGTAGATAATTATTATTGTTTTGGATCAGGCCTAAAGAGTCAATGAACAATCTACATATATAGTCCTTTCCCTCAGGTATTACTGATGCATGTCAAAGCGCTCTTGCATGATACACAAGTTTACCCAGCCTTCTCCTCTGACTGTTCATGGTGCTGATGCGCAGTAACAGACGTTTGGTTTCTCCACAGGCTGACCATCAATGCTGAGTGCCAGCTGCAGCTGCACAACTTCCCAATGGATGAACACTCATGTCCTCTGATATTCTCTAGCTGTAAGTACTGCTTTGATGCCTTATTGCTGTACATGACTACTATGCAGAGGCATGAGTTTATTTCTGATTTCTGTCAGGTTGTTCAACCATTCCGCAGCAGGCATAGGAAGTTTAGGTTTGCTTAAATATTCAGGGAATTTTTGTTTTCCTCTTTGGCATTCTTGGTTGATGGACTTAAGCCGTGAAGTTTCTGTAGATTTACTCTGTTATTTTTGCCAGAACCAGCCTTTTTAGTTGATACTATAGTCACATGTTCAGCAGGAGCACATAATTCATGTTAGCCTGTGCTGTGTTAATCTACACAACCGTGTGACATGTAAATGAGAATAGAAATTGCAGTTTTTCTTGTAGAGGTGCAAACTCCGGGGACAAGACCAGCAATCTCTGAACATCTGAGTTTATTACAAGTAGCGTGGTAATGCCTCTCTGTTACATAGTAAAAGTAGATTGTGTAACTACTCGAACTCATTCTCCTTTTACTGTGCAGCTTGTCCAGTAGTCCTAATGTTGTATTGTCTGTGGTGTTGTTGGTATATTTAAAACTTACCTTCGTGAAAAGGATCAAAAACTAAAGTCAGGTGAGTTAATCTTGAGGTCCAATATTACCATAAGTAAAAGTTATCTTCACACTGATTAATTTCAAAAAGCTCGAGAGCTGTCTGCTCATGGGTACACTTGCACAGTTGTGTAATCTGAAGTCATACAATGCAAATGTTTTACAAATATTTTTAAAGGATCTCCACTCAAGATTTTCCTTTTGATAAACTCCAGGACTCAGGACCTGCGCTCTCCAAAAGTGAATGGGAAACATATTGTTTTGTCTTTCTATTTAGAAAATAACATTTTCTCCATCATCTCCTAAAAAGCAATAGAGGAATAACACTACTTAATGTCTCCATAATAGATATGCTGTTGTGATAGTAGAATATTGATTTTTATTTATGAATACTATTCAAACAGCGATCCTCAATTGGATTTGAATTTCAGCTGATCCAAGGTGTATTCTTCTTTTTCCTGAGGAAAATATTTTTAAAAATTCTGCCAGTGTAAACATCTCCCTTTCCCCAAAAACATTATCACAACATTGCCTTTTCCTTTTTTATGATTCATGTACATAAGTGAGCCTGGGCAAAAATATAGTGGTGTGTTGAATTCAGATGTGTAGAATACATGCACGCTCAACTGAACAGGAGACAGATACCTCCTGAATGAGCTTTACTGCTAATGAACACTTGTCACCGAGCGATATACACCTCAGCTATCTTCAGCTACGGCTTAACATTATTCTTACCTTGTGGCAATCTACTGCTGATTTGTTGTGCTATTGAGAAAGAAGCGTGTGATTTTAAAAATTAATCCTGGTCCAGAGATACTAATTAAACCTACCACATAAATTTGATGTGTTCTGCACTAGCAATAGCCAAAGAAGGTGAACTCTAATAGACAGGGAAGTCACTTCAAACCTTATATTCCCTAATAGCTAGACAGTTGCTGAGTGCAAGTTATGCTCTGTTTTTAAAAGAGAAAGGTAATCAGTGTGAACCTCAGAAGGCTCCGTTCAGTGGCAAAGTTTCAAATACATCTTGATTTGCAGAGGTTCTTCCTAATGTAGATCTATGACCTTGAAGCCCTTCTGCTCTTGAAAACATACACGTTATTACCATCATGCATGTACTACCCTCTGTGGAGACAGAGATTACATGGGCTCAAGCAGAAGCTGAATGTGTTACAGTTTCTGTGGAGGAATACTGAAATAATGTTTTATAATTTTGTCAACAGTTTTGGTCATGTTGATAATGAGTTTATTTCTTTAGGTTCGTATTGAACTGTGTAACTTTCCTTAAACACTTTTAGTACTACTATTATCATAATAGGGTATCTCCTGTGTGATTTGTCTCATAACTTAGTTGTATTTTCCGTGTTGTGTACATTCATAGTTATCTCAAGGTACATGGTACTCAGTGGGACTTATGAAGTGAATGACTGAATGACTTATTACTGCCTGCTACGACAAGTTTCAGAGGGGACATGCTAATTATGGATTGCAAGATGTATGTCTTTGAATAAAATAAAAATGGTTGCAGATTTCACAGCCCTGCTTCCCTCTGCATCTCTTTCATTTAGTCCCTGGCACAAAGACAAATCTTCGCAATTTCCACTGTAGGCAAGAACAAAAAAAGCACAAATTTTGGAGAATATTCTCCTGATTTCTACACACACATGAACAAGGTTAATATTTGAAATTTCATTTTCTATAAATTTCCCTTGATATTTTAGAAATGTGAAACTAATCTCAAATAGTTTCTAGAGTATTTTCTTCTAGTGCCAACCAATTCATACCCTAACCCTGTTGTTGCTCTAGGCACAGTTTCTGTTCCCTAGGTGGGAATACTGAGCTCTGCTTGCTCCCATTGCCAGGATGAATAAGGAGAAAACAGCAGTTTATAAACAAAAGAGACATCTCAGTGTGCTCACAGTGGTTACTAAAACATACTTACCCCTTTCTTTTGAAAATCTTTTTCTAGAATGGTGCCTGGGTCTCTATGGTGTCTTTGCTTATAGGAATAAAAAATTATTGAAATAATATGAAAGCTCTATCTGTGCAAGTTTTGTATGTGTTTCAGGTGACATGGTGAGATTAATTCTCTGGAATATTAGGGCATGTGGTACATGTGTGTCTGTTGTTACAGTCCTTACATAGATGTGCACTTAGCACACTGTTTATGTGAAAAGTTGAACCCAATGGCATAATGCAGGGTTGTTATACAACACGACAGCACTTTCTCAATCTGTGTACCAGATTGGTTTGATCAACCACATTTGGCAAGCAGTATTCCTTAATACAGAGATGCTACAACATCGGCATCAATGCCAATGCATGGTGTCAATCTGTGTTTACTTGTGAATGTGAAGAAAGAATCAATGCTGTGACTTGACCCCAGTATAGCAATCTTTAATAGATTTTGATCTATATAACCACATTTTCTTCATATATTTTTAAAGTACTTTACACTACTGAATAAAAATATTCTGTGAGTGTGGTTCTTCATTTGGATTAATTTATCCTCTTGAGCCAAGGGAGGCTACTGTGCTCCTTTCGGTACTTATTAAACTGTCCTGGTTATCTCTGTCAGCACTGATTTGAGCATTGAGAAAATGACATAATTTCAGGATTCTGCCACAAAATTTAGTTTATTGAGGTAGTTAAGATTCATGTAAACATCTGTAAGGAAGAAGAGGTATTCTATCTGAAGGATGATATCAGCACAAGAATAAACAAATAAGAAACAGGCAGGAAAATGCAGGCTGGAAATGAGAAGTTAAGCACAATTGATTGTGGAACTCCTACCAAAGGATAATGCTGGTGCTAAAATTTTATAAGGATTCAAAAGCGTTTGGACAAATCATTGGAAGAAAAATGCATTGTTAGCTATTAAGCATAACAAGATCACTCTGTACTAATGGCTACTATTTTTTTTAACTCTGAGGGAGAGTCTTTGGAAGGAAATAATAGGCAAAAGAAAAACAAAGAGTTGTTTATGAGGAGCACCACCATCTATTTCTTTAGCAGCTCCCATTTCCCTACAGCCCCTAGTGGCTCTGTGCCTAAGCTACTTGAAATAACTCTTTTCCATTAGAGTCGTCATGTGCGTGGTTTCCAGCTGGCCTACATGGTTTTGGTTTTCCTTGATCAGCCGCTGGTATGACTGTTGAATGTTCTGGATTTTCTTAATTTGGGAGGACTAGGCACACTGCAGAATAACATGAGCATGTTTGCACTCATGCCCGCACAATTAGTTGTTCAAGGTGTTCATTTTTCAGCCCAGAAACAAACCTTCACCTCCTCTCCCCATCCATGTGCTCAAGATCAACTTAAATTCATGACACTCCTTTAGGAGACAGTATATGGCAGCCAAATAAAAATGAAGATGACAAACCTATTACACCTTGTTTAGAGCATCTGGTCAACTAACTTACTAATTACGTGCAGAAGCTTTATGGTGAGAATCTGTGCTAGATACATACCTGAGGTCTGAAACAATCTGGAAGGCAGTGCTTCAGGCTCTACCAGATGTAGGAATATTGAGCTGCAGGGCAAGCTGCCAGAATAAAAATAATAAGACTGAATTGATTAATGGGCTTTCATTGCTTTATTTTTCTTGCTGCTGTTCAGATCAAACTGCAGACACTGCTATTAATTTTAAAAAGCACCTTAGATTTAGGCAATAGAAATGATGACATTTTTTGTAGGCAATTACTTATCTTTTCCCTAGTGAGAAGATCTACAGTGTCTTGAGCTGCTCATTAATGAGGATTGCTGCAAGGCAGGAAAGGTGGGCATGCCTGGAATGCTGTTCCTTTTCCGAACACTAAAATACACACACAAAGGTTCACAAACCATTCAGGTGTGTTCAATTCAGTTGAAAATAGGGGAAAGATAAATTTCCAGCTATTGATAGTCCAGTTTGCTCAGTCAGGTCTTTAAAAGTGTACTTTTAGCCTTCTAAAAGTTTGAGTATCTTATTAAGTGGTGTACAAGAGCATGCAAAGTTTTGTAGAAAAAAAGTAAGGAAATGTGAAATGCATTTAAAAAATATTAATCCAAATCTAACACAGTGCTTGAAAGAAACAGATCCCATCTCTCTAAATATAACCTCAGTTCAATCAAATGTTACTGCTTTGAACATGAAACCTCTTATGGATATGCAATCAGTACTTTGAGCCTCATATCATTAATTTTCTAACAGAACTAGCTGTCATCACCAATTTTAATATGTTTCTTCTAGCCTAGAAAAGCAAATTCTGGTTTTCTAGAATGAGCTGTACTTTGTTTCATCTCATGTATCATCAGCAGAATCATTAACAAGGTCTGAGGGCAGAATTTTACTCTTGATAAAGAACAGTCCAGAGAGAACACAGCTTAATGTTCATACCTCAAGAGGAGTTTCATTAAAAATGCTGGGAAGGCATTGCAATGTGCAGAAAAAGATTTAATCCACATCTGAACTTCCCACCTGTAATGGGATGAACCAGATTATAGGGCGTCAATGGAATTCTTGATTCAGGTTTTGTGACAAGCGTATTTTAGCTATTGTAGCTTTTTCCTCCTCTAGGAAGGTAGACATTAAGGCACAGGGATGTACCCATCCTCCTCTTCAGAAGGCTTCTTTTTCAGAGAAAAGTCAATATGGAGAAGAACAAAGAAACATATTTATGGAAAATTTGACCTTTCTTCCCAAACTCTGTATTTAGCACAACATGTGTCATATATGACAATTTATGAATACAATACGTGAAGTATGTCTGTGACAAATCCCTCCTTCTGTTCATCTTCTAATCTCTCTTGTATGCAGACACTTCCATATCTTCTTATTTCTGTTACCCTCTTTCAGACTTTACTGTTTTCATTACACTTTTTTTCAAATACCTTGGCTGATGTGCAAGGCAGTGTTCAAAGACAAGCTGACCATTCCGAAGATTTATGATGAGTACACAGTTTTGGAGAGATTGTCTTTGATTTTGTTAACATGCAAGCATTATTGTTTCTAAGCATTTTTTTCCTGAGGTACCCACAATGACACCTGGATACAGTGAATTTGAAATACATTGTAATCTTATGTGAGCAATTTAATTTCTTCATTCCAGTAGCCATTCTGAGTGTAATCTGCTACTGCTTTACTACATTGTTAATGTTCCTTAGGTTTCCCAAAAGTTACCTGCAGGTATTTATTTTTTATTTAACATGAATAATCTATTGTTTCTTAGTCAAATGTTTAATTCTTTGACTACTCACTACAGGACAATTCACTAATACTTTTCTCTGTGTGACTCAATAAATTTCTCAATATGTAAGAGACGCTGTATTGTGTCTTTTAGATTTTTATGACTTTATAGCTGACACGAGATACACAAAAATTTTTCAAGTTATTTTTCATTGGAAGTTCTGCTAATTGCTCCAATAGGATGCA
>VWYH01011380.1:201118-304481 GCA_013399365.1 Pampusana beccarii | reverse complement strand
AGAAACAAAACAATGCTTTTATTCCAGGAGCTGAAGGTTAGGATAAGTGACTGTATTTCAGAGATAGAACGCCAAGCTCTGACTTATGTTTAAAAAAGGAGATTGGAAGCCCCCAAAATCCCAAGTGCAGTCTAGCTTCTCAAAGGAACCAGCCTTATTTTCCTAATTTTTCTACTAGTAAATTTAAAACAACAACAACAACAAAAAAATCAGTACCAAAACCAGGTTCAGAAAAGACAAAACCTGCCTGTGAGCCATTTTTATTTTTTGGCAAGAATGTATGTAGCTGACTAAGTTATGCTTATGGTGTCAGGAGAAAATGAGAGAAAAGAAAATGTGGAAGCAAGGCAGGTGGCTGTTCGCATGTCTGACAGCTGAATGTATCTGCAAAACATCCTGGAGTCTCTGCCATGTGACAATCATTGCTAGGTCCCATGATCTCGTGATATTCGGTGTTTACTTGAAGCCAAAACCCCTTTAAATGTGTTCTCATGTGCCAATGTGAGATGAGCTTTTTTTTTTTTTGAACAAATGTTTGACAGTATGACACAAATGCACTGCAGGCAGGAAGAGAATAACTTTCTCCCTAAAATGTAACTTAACACTTATGATACACTATATGTTCATATTATTGTTATTTGCTTATTTAGGCATGTGATAACTGATTTGCAAATGAATCTGATCTTCATGGAGGGGCTGGTCCAGAACTTGGGAGCCCTAGCAGCTCTGCGTTTGTAACTTCTGAAATACAGAGCTCATCTTTGTGCTATACAGAGCATCAAAGGCAGCCACACGCCTTTGCATCATATTATATTTTTAAACACAAGCAGCAGGAATGACTGGTTTTAGCACTCTGTAACAATTGCATCACAGGACAATGTGGGGATGCTCTGGAATAGAAATCTGCACTCTTTCAGTTAAGGAGTCATAGCAATCCATTCTATAAATACAGAATTGTCTGCAAGTAAGAGAAAAGTGCCCCTTCATGAGTCTTTTATTCCAACATAAGAAAGCAGACTGAATGGCTTGCACAATATTTGTCTTACAGGCAACACTCGAGGTGTATCAACAGTCAGGACTGCCCAAACTCTTAACAGAGCTCTACATAGCTCAGTCCTCTTTGGGTTATGGGTAGAATTTGATCTTTGGTGGTTGACTTGTTCCTTGAATAAATGTCCTAAGGTGTCTTCCAAGATACATGCTCCCTTGCACAGCTACAGATGTTACATCATATGCTTATTTGGGGTTTCTTTCTTTTGGAGTGTTGGATTTTTACAAATGCTGGTATAACTACATATGTTTATTCCTTGTAGCCTCCCTTGATGTAACTGGAGTGTACCTCACAAAATATAACATAAAATGTGAAATTACAAGTCAAGGTAACCCACCGCCAGGTAACTTAAAAAGATGCAACAGTTACCTTCTCCTATACTTATTTACACCTTTCCAAAGGCAGGAGACAAGCTTGCTTGCACCCAGATGGTTCAAGCTATTTTAGATCCCTTGTAGAATATGTGACATAATTTGGAAGAAACAAAGCGCATATAGTTTTCAAATTACTTTAATTGTTGTAATGATTAGATTAAAAAAATAGATAAATATTATTGTCTTCCATAGCCACCTCAGTTGCCACACTGAAAGTTATACTAAAGTATCTCTCAACTGCGAGAATTGTGCACTTGAACTCACCCATATCTTTCAAGAAATCATGGCAGAATTGCTTCCAAGTGTAGAGAAACCATTTGGCACTTTGAGAACCAAGGACTGAGCAGGTGTCAGAACCAGAACAAGCACTGAGCAAAATCACTAAGGATGAAAGAAAAGGAAAACGAGGAGAGACCAAGGTCAGCCAGGTAACCTGCAGTATGGCACTGAAGTTCAACAAAAGCAGTGACTATTGACTCTCAGATTAAACACATCTTGGCTACAGCCCCGTTGAAGCTTGTTACTTTTGCTAGGCTTGACTGACCAGTGATAATGAGATTAGTAGAAGCCATCAAAGATTTACTTGTAACAGACTCAAAAACCAGGATGAAAACATCAAGTCCTCAACCCATTAGCCTTGTCTTGTCAATTTTGTTTACCTTTAACACCATCTGGAAAATCAAGGCAGCCTAGAAACACGAAAAATTGCCATGAGAAAGGGTTCTTCTCTTTTCTTGCTTATGCTTCTGCAAAATCAATAGAAAATCAAAAACATACAAGGAAGGGAGGAAAGGAGGAAGGGAGGAAGGGAGGAAGGAAAGAAGGAAGGAAGGAAGGAAGGAAGGAAGGAAGGAAGGAAGGAAGGAAGGAAGGAAGGAAGGAAGGGGGGAGGGAGGGAAGCGGTCATACACCTTTGAATGTAGCTTTGTTAACAGTGCTAGAGAGAGGATAATAATGGAAATGTTGTGTGTATCTGCTCCCATTAGAGGTCTGCCTGGCTGGATCCCTTGCTATGAAGGGCAGGTCTGTCTCCTAAGAAGGTGATTAACTTTGTGTAACGGGCATGCTGTATGACAGATAATAAAACTTTAATCCTTTTCCAAAGTTGGGTAGCATATGTCTGCAAAATAAAATAAGCTGGGCTTATGTCTTTTACTGTCAGATAACCCCTCAGACAGACAAACTAATGAGTGATGAGATTTAGATGGGAGAAACAAGAAGCACAAATTGAGACATTTGATTTAATTTTAACTTAGTTTTTAAATAAGTTTTTTTATGTTCTCCCATATGATGTACATTTTCAATTGATTTTTCTTTAAGAAACACTGCAATTTTGTACATCTAAATACAGAGATTATTTATGCGAAATGGAAATAAAGTTGTGATTTAATGTTTGGGTTAGCCACACATATTATAATTTTTCCCCTAATATTTTTAATAATATGACTTCTGGCAGTTTTACCACTAATCCGTTAAAGCTCAGGAATACCTGACTTTTCCACAAAACCTTTCCATCAGTTGTAAGAAAGAAAACATAGGGAGACATTTAGATCGAACAAAAGGTAGATGGTATTATGGGGCAATTGGCCAGATCGGAGAGCTTATGGAGAAGACAGTGAGGTTCCTTTCTAGCTCCTTCTACCTGAGTTTCTTTCCCAGGGAAACCAAGGTGGTATGGGGAGGACTAATGTGTGACTCTATTATATCCTGATGGGGGGTAGGAGCATGTAGGTGCTCAGGAGTTCTCCTGGCTCCACCAGTTGTGATGTAACTTTTATTAGAATTCTTGTTTCATATTTTCTGTTGCTTTTGCTGCCACTTGCATTGGTGTCTTTTAGTGAGCACTGGTGAACAAGGTTAGCTGTGCCTATCTCTGCTGGGTCAGGCCTGAGTGCACCAGTTCAGGAATATCCCAGTTACTGTCCATTTTATAACTCTGGCAGCCTGATTGACATCTGTGTTTCTTCCCTTTGGAAAACCACAACCAGTACAAAACCAAGAGCCTTATTAAAACAAAACTGATAATCAGGAAGTGGAATGAATTGCAGTTCACAGCGTTTAGGTTGTTAATGTCTTTCTATTTTCATTGTTAGCAACACAGGTTACTAGAAAACCACACCAGGGCTGTTCCATACTTGACATGGGCTTCTTATGCAACTAAAAGATTAACAAATTTCATAGTCTGGGTCCCTAAGCTCAACATATTTCACACTGTGCCCCAGGGTATATTGAAGCCATCTAAATTCCTGATTGAAACTGTTGCCTGACTAGTCCTTGGTTTGTAGATTAACATCTTAGAAGATTCATCCTGATCTCACCATATTTTGCTCCAGTTTTGTCCTCAGTAAAAACACAAGCAGCATGAGTATAACAACAAGAAACCTACCAAAAGAATCTGTGTTTTTCTGTGTCTCACAGTTTATCCTTCTGCACATACCAAATCACTTACAGAGACACCTAGAAGAATGAGAGAAGATGAGAAAACAAATATATGATAACTTTCAGTCTTTTCATCACTGACAGGTGGTCACCTACTAAGGCAACAAGCAATATGCAGGAAGTTGCATAGGATTAAACAGGTTGAAGCAAAAATAAGAACAAATCCTATTGTGAATGATCTGAAATGGACAGACTGACTGTCCTTTAACTTTTCTTAATAGAACGTATGAGAAATATTTAGCCATGACATTGAGGCACTCTCATGCTGCTATGCTTCTAAGTCTTCCCTTTGTCTACATTAACTGATATAACATTTGAATGCAGATTTCCTATAATTGTGTTTTTTAAAAAAATGCTAATATTATAGTCTTCATGGGTTGCAATGGTATGCTCTGCATATCTTGTGCCATTTGAAGTAATGGAGGCTGAATGTCAGACCTGATGAAGAATTTTCAAGGAATTATTTTTTTTTTTTTTCATTTGGAAAGAAGTTATTCCTGTGAAATATAAAGTTTTATTTTTGAGGAATATACATTTTCACTTTGTAAAATATTTTAGGAGTTTTTGGTCCTGAACAGAAAGAAGTATCCACCCTGTAACATTCTGAGGCAAATGAATCCTGAATATGTCATACTTAAAAGGACAATAGCAAGATTCTCAGTGCGCTTTTTCATTTTTGCTTTAAGTGGCCTGATCACACACTGGCTATTTTACAGCTTTTGAATAATTTCTGACTCTGATTTTTTCACTGCAGAGTGTGAAGTCAATATGCTAATTGTATTTCAAAATATAGTAGCTGAGGGAAAAATAGTGGCTGTTTTGCACTTACAGTACTTCCTATAAATTTATCTGAAAGGGAGCAAAAAATACCACCTCAATTAGGAAAAAGAAATGGTAACCGTTTAGAGCAGTTAATGTTGTCCATATTTTAATTCTGGAAGGTCAGTTGTTCTTTTCAATTTAAAGGAAGAAAAAGTAGCAAGAGCTGCGTGTTTGTACCTTACAGGTATTTTCTTCCTGTATTTGCTAACTTGAAATGAAGCTACTAGACCAGATGAGCATGGAGAAGTTTGTCTTCCGGTGGTGATTTTCAACACAAGGGAACTTTGTGGTCTGAATGTTGTATTAGTTCACAGCAGTTGTCTGAAAATCAACATTTCAATAAGACAACATTGCTTGCCTCTGGCACCCAGAGAAGGCAACCACAAACTCTTGGATAAATGTCTCTTATGATTACAAGGAAACTGATATAGCCAAGTGTTTCATAACATGGTATTTCCTTTCTTTTTTTGTTCCAAACACTTTTCCCTGAAGTCTATGCTTGAAATCTTTAAAGCTTCTCTTGTTTAATCAACACAAGACTGCAGAGAGGAAGATAAAAGGCTGTTCCCAGCAACTTTCAAACCTCTAAGTTGTTTGGGAGATTTGTAGTGTAAGTTTCTATTGATTTATGTGCAAAATATAGAAGCATTTCTTATGTCAAGGCTTAGCAGAATTTGCAGCCAAAAATCGTGGCCTGTAATACTTTAAGATTTCAAAGGTTAAGCAAGCTGAAACTAGTCACTGCTTGCATGGGAGTTTTGTTGGGAAAAATCAGGTATTTCTGTGATTCCAGACTGATGGTTGCACTTTTGCGTATAATCGTATTCACTGTGATTCATTACAGCCGCCAAAGGGTATCTTCCTGCTAGTATCTTACATAACTGTATGAATCACAGCAAAACACATTAATGGTCAATGCATGGTATTAATCTTTAATGTTTAGTTATTATACTGAAGTGCATGGTGGAGTAATGTGACAAGGCTCATTACCTGAAGCAGGGAAGGTTCTGGCTTGACAGAAGGAAAAAAGGAATCACCAAGGGCAATCAAGCATTGGAGCAGGTTGTCCAGGGACACTGTAAAGACTCTGTCCTTGGAGGTTTTCAAGACACAACTGAATAAAGCCCCAAGACACCTGGTCTGAATTCAGTATCAACCCTACTTGGAGCAGGGGGTTGAACCAAAGACGTGCTGGAGTCCCTTACAGCCTGACTCTATCACAATATCTTTTTCAAATTCAAAACAAGATTTATGTTAAAATATTCAGTCTTCATTAAAGAGGAATTTGTTCATATTCAGAGATAAAAATCTGTGTTTGTGAAAACCATCTTTCCCTGATAAGTTTTTAAGAGAATCAGTTTTCACTGTTGGCTTTCTTAAGAAACTCCCAAAAAGGGCTGGCAGGGAGAGGGTGGGGAAGAACTGAAAATTGTTAGAGCTTCCTCTTTGCAGAGTATTTTTCTGAATGACTGAGTATATGTCCTATTAGAAATTGTGATTTTTTTCTGTATATTTTCATTGTACAATGGTTGTTAAAACCAACAATCACTGGTGTATTCTCTGCAACCAAGGTAAACCTTTTTTTTGTCAAGACCTGGCAGTAATTCCAAAGACTAATATAATCAGGCAATAATTTCAAAAGTTAAGAAGGATACAGAATTTTTCCTTTTATTTCCCTAGAGCTCTCTCCACTATGTGCAGATTCCAGGAATGGATTTTTGGCTCCCTGGCATTCTGCTGTGAGAGCTCATTTTTTCACCCATTAGCTATCAGCATTCAAGCCACAACAATGTATGCAAGGGCACTGACTCCAGCAGTTCCTTATGCTCTGCTCAATTTAGATACTAATTCTGGTTCATATCACAAACCAGACACAAGAGATCTGTTTTTCATCTTCTGCCACCTAGTCAGTCCCCACAGACTCACCTCCTGCTTTCCCAACTTTATTCACACATCTCCAGGGTGCCTCTATCTTCCACAACCCTTTCCTTTTCTCCTTTTTTTTTTTTTTTTACTATTTTTCCCTATCTTTCTTCTTTACTCCTCTGCAACCCCTGCTTTTCTTTCTTCTCATTTTTCCTTTTTTCCCCTTTTTTCCTCCTCGTCCTACTGTCTTCTACCCAAGACTATCAAGAAAATTTCCTTCCTCCATCTGCTCAGTTTTTCTTTGCATTCCTGCATGAACTGGATGTGGCCAGAAATCCCTTCCTCATGTCTGGCAAAGGAAAATGTTCCTTCCAACTTCTTCCTTCTTTGGCAAGGAACAGAAAGGAGTTCAGAGGCTGAGCTATACCTATGAAACCATAAGGGTAGCACCTAGAGCAGGGGCATCGAACTACTCCTACATTTATACAGTCCTAAAATTACATTCGACCTTTTGAAGGCAACCATAAGGCTGATGTGGTCCCTAGTGAAAATGAGTTAGACACCCCTGACCTAGAGAATCTCACCTGTTTGGAGTGGCCTCTGCATAGGAACAACAAGTCCCAAGTGACATTCAACTGGACAATCACATACAATAATGGAGAGAGAATTAAAGATCTGAGGGAAGGAACCCAAGTACAAGAATAAGAAGATTTAAGTACTGGAGAATTTTCTTGTAATGCAGATGTTGGTAGAGGGGCAAAATGAATAATCTTGTCTGTGTTTGAAAGAACAGATCCAAAAAATCAATGTTCTAAGGTAAAACCCACAGAAGAACAGAAAACCCAAGAACTATGACTGAATATCAGGATAAGAAATTCACAGTGACAAGAAGCTTGGAATTAGAAAGCAGAGAGAACGTAGAGAGTAGTATGGAAAATAGACCAAGATTAAAAAAAAAGAGAAGACAAATGTATAATTGTTTTACTGTGCAGGACTCAAGCATAAAAAGACATAAAACAGTGCCATATGCATACCTATCATGCAATTCATACAGTTTCTGTGAATGTTTTTTTCTAAATTCAGAATCATAAGAATCAGTTCAAATAATTCACTGATCTGAAATTTTTGTCCTTTACTCAAACAAACTAACCAGGTTTTGCAGCTCACAAAAATACAAAAAAACCAAAATAAACCACAAAACAAACAAAAAAGGACACAATTTAGTACTTATCTTTCCAGTAATTTTCTTATAATATACTTTGGATATTTTTCATTTTAATCAGAACTTGGAGCAGAAGTGATGAAATACTGTAAAAAATATTCTCATAGTATGACTCCAATAAAGAAGAGCAGGGCGTAACAGAAGTTTTTCACTGGAGGTTTTACTTTTGTAGAATTTCTGGACAATTGTGATAACTGAATGTAAGATTGAAGTATTTTTTCAGATAGACGTACGTACTTCTCAGTGATTGTCAGAGCAAAACCTTTTGAAGTTATGGAAAGAACTTAGCATATAAATACTATTGTGAATGACTGACTGCAATTCTAAATCTGCTTCATTATTTTCGTCTTAACTTCAGTTTAAAACCATTATTCATCACAGTCAAAACAGTTTCAAAACCATAGGAAAAGCTAGTACCTGTAATAGTCAGAAAGTTTGGAACTAGTGTTAAAGTTAGAGAAACAAGGTCACAGAAATCTTTCAAGGAGATTTTTGAATGGCCTTTGACATAGTATTTAGTTTCTTCTTACCTGTTAATTTAGGTGTATAAATTACTGTTTTTCCAACTATATAATGCCTAAAGAATCTGAAAAGACATTTGTTAACTGACCTAAAGTACTAATGTACTATATCAAAGTGTCACTGTTTTCCAGGTCTTTTTGTCAAGCCATTCTGTCTATAGACTGTGACTTTCCAGCCTTGGGGGATTTTAAAGTGATCAATATCAAACTTCAAGAAATCTTATATCTAGCAAGCTTATTAAAATTGCAAGAATTAACTTATGCTATGGCAGGAACAGTCTGTATATAGGATATAACAAAATAAATTAACCTCTACTATCTTTGCTATGTTTAAAATGTGTCAGTGTGTTAGTCTGGATATCTGTGTTACGCTCCAATAGTGTAAGACATTTGCAAATGTCTGTAATGCTAATAGTTTGATGCCAGAAAGACTTCAGATTATTAGGTTGGCAGAGGTGTCATGTTATGTTGCAAACCAACCCAAAACTCACCTGCTGTGATGGCACAGAGACATATAATTTATATGCTATGATGGCAAAGAGGTGGATCTTAAGTTTAATGCTGTGGGTATCTTCTTGGCTGCATGGCATAGATCTGCTAAAGCTCTTTGAATACCAAACTGTCTGGTCAATGGATCCATGGAGGACTGTCACCAAACACTCAGGGGCTTTCCACTTGATGCTGTAGGGATCGACTTCTTAGTTTGCTGTGGATATCAAATGTTAAGAAGGTTGTGCCAGGTACCTAACTTATCAGATGAGAGAGGACACTCTGGGGGATTCCTGTAATCACTGAGTCTTGCTTTCAGTTGTCTTCCTACAACAGTGAGTCTTTGAAACTTCATTTTAAAATGTTAACCTGGGAATGTTCTTATTTCCAGGAGTTGGATTTTTCAGTGGAATAGCAACTCTTCCAAGAGGGTTTTTATTTGGCATGCAATTGGTATTGTCAGATAGTAAAGGAAAAGCAACAGGCTTATTCATTAGGTCCACAAAAAGAGAGACAGAACACCTCTCCTATGAGGAAAGGCTAAGAGAGTTGGGGTTGTTCAGCATGGAAAAGAGAAGGCTCTGGGGGAGACCTTATTGCGCCCTCTCAGTACTTAAAAGGGGCCTATAAGAAAGATGGGGACAGACTTTTCAGCAGGGCATGTTGCAATAGGACAAGGGGTAATGATTTTAAACTAAAGGAGGGGAGATTCAGGCCAGACACAAGGAAGAAAATTTTGCAATGAGGGTGGTGAAACACTGGCCCAGGTTGCCCAGAGAGGTGGTAGATGCCTCATCCCTGGAGACATTCCAGGCCAGGCTGGACGGGGCTCTGAGCAAACTAATCTAGTCGAAGATGTCCCTGCATATTGCAGGGGGCTGGAGTAGATGACCTTTGAAGATCCCTTCCAACCCAAACTATTCTATGATTCTTAAATTGCTGGTTTTGATATTTTTATTTCCTTACTGTATTGAGTTTCCTAGTTTTTAGGAGAGCGAATCTTGGATTTAGTTGGAAGAAAAACACCTCAACCAATTACCATTTCTCTTCTTTGTTGTCCCAGTCTAGGATACCTCTCAGTTTCTCCTCTGTGCACATGAAATATAAAATATCAAGCAATTCCTGAGTATGACAATGTATATCTTTATATGAACTACTGGCCTATACATTATAGTATTAGATTTTTAAACTCATCATTAAGTATTGAAAGGCTGATGGTGGCCTGAAGTAAATCTGGGTGTCTGACTGTGGATCAATGCATTTGTGAACTGCTAAGGTAGAGTTATGTATAAACAGGTACCATAATCAGTACACTATGAGAACAAACCATGTTTGTTCATCTATACCATCTATACCATTGAGGCTGTATCTGTACTCTGCTAGGGAATAAGTGACAAGCACCCTGGGAGCTTACAGCCAAAGACCAGAAGACAGACCAGTATGGGTAACGTCATGTTAGGCATTTGATGCAGACCACTTGATCAAGAAAATGAAGAATTCTTTAGGTAGCTGGAAGAAGCTGCCCAATCACAAACCCAGGCACTCATGGAGGACTTGAAGCACTCTGAGATCTGTTGTAAGGGCAGTATGGTTAGACGCTAGCAATCCAAGAGATTTCTAGAGTGTGTTGATGACAGTTTTTTAACACAGTTGATTGACATGCAAACTAGGATGCTGGTTTCTCATGCACTTATTACACACAAGTAAGGAAGAACCATCTGGGGATGTGTAAGTCAAAGACAGCCTCAGCTGAAGATACCATGAGGGGATACATAAAAATCCTATGAGAAACGAGCAAGACATATAGTGGAATCACAACTCTGGAGTTTAGGAGAGCAGAGTTCAGCTTGTTCAGAGGCCTGCCTGGCACAGTTCCACGAGAGACTGGCCTGCAGGGCAAAGGGGCTGAGAAGAGCCCATTGACCTTCAAGAATGGCCTCTTCAGGTGTGACTGATCAACAAAGCCCTACAGTGGAAAAAGATTTAGAGGAGATGGGCAAGAGTGATGAGGTCAGGGAAGGATGTGAGGAATGAACACCAATCATCATCAAGACGTGAATTTATCTCAACACAAAGGGGACTGGAGGGTGACCTTTGTTTTAGATTTACAGCTGTAACAGTAGATCATTGGGTTGTGGCTGTATAAAGAGCCTTCCCTGAGATAACTAATAGAGAGTAATGTTTTCCTGAGCTAACCAGACCAGCATGGAGGGCAGAGAATTGCATATGTGACTCAGCCCAACAAAAAGTATAAAAACTCGAAACTGGCAAAACTTATTTGAAGAAAACAAAAGGGCTTGAGCTGGCTTTAACCACATATTCCTTCCCAGCAACCTGGGAAGTCCAGCATCGTGATGGTGGAACATATGGAGACTGGTAACAGGAATCAAATAACATTTGAATGATGATTCAACTGCATATTGCAATTGCTATATTGTTCTTGTGTTATTGTTTCAGTACATTGCTGTAGCACTCCTGTGTAATGTCAAATACCTACGAATAAGTATGTCTGATATTAAGCATTAAGCCCTCCTCATGTCGGGTATCTAGAGGAACCTAGTCAGAGACTAAGGGGCTCTGGCATCAGGGCAAAAGAAGAGTCTGCTTCAGCATGCAGGGACTCAAAGAAATGTGACAGACAGCCAGCATGAATGAATGGGGAAACCCTGATGGAGCACAAATGCAAAACCAAAGTACACAGAAGGTAGAAGTAGGAAGAAACTACCTAGGAGGAGTATAGAGACATTGCTGAAGCATGCAGAAACAGGAAATCCAAAGAACAAACAGAGTTGAAACTATTAATAGCAAATGATGCAATAGAAACAGGAAGAGTTGCTACAAGTACATGGTAAACAAAAGGATCTCTAAGGCAAATGTGGGCCTACTATTCAACAGGGCAGTGTTCCTAGTGACAAAGGACTTTGAAAAAGTTGAAGTAGTCAATGCCTTTTTTTCCCCTCACTTTTTCACTCATAAGGACTGTTCCTGTGTCCACAAGCCTATTGATAGGGTCTATGGAGTAAACTGTGAAAGACAGAACTAGGAAGCACTTACACCAGTTGAATACACACAAATCCATGGGACCGGGTGTAGTGCGTCCAATGGCCAATGTCATTGCAAAGACACTTTCCATCAGCTTTGAGAGATCATGGCTGTAAAAATGCAACATCACACCTGTCTTCAAGAAGAAGGATCCAGGTGACTACAGACCACTGGGCATAATGTCAGGCCCTTGAAGCAAATCCTCCTTGAATACATCTCCAAGCAGAGGGACAAAAGGTTGATTGGCAGCGTCCAGCATGGATTTATCATGGACACCCATGCCTGACTAAACTGATTGGTTGCTGTGATGTAATGATTGGCTTTGTGGATAAGGAGAGAATACTGGATGTTGTATGGACCTTTGACATAGTGTCCCATTGTATCCTTGTAGCCAAATTCGTGAGGTATGGATTGGATAAATGGATTGCAAATTGTGTGGAAAATTATCTGTACTGTTGACTCAAAGGATTTGTCATACAAAATCTACCTATGGCCAGCTAATAGTCAAGTCCCTCAGGGATCAATACCATTGAATATCCTTATTAATGATTTGGGTGATGAAGCAGCATGACCTCTCAGCAAGCTTGAGGATGATACCAAATTTAAGGACGAGGGAATGTAGTACACTGGAATTCAAGGCTACCGCCCAAAGGGACCTTATACAAGTTAGAGAAATCGGATGATAGGAACCTTAAATGCAGTTTAATAGAAGGAAATACAAATTTCTGTATTTGGGATGGACTAATCCCACCTAACGGGGTTTCTGGCTGGGTTTAACTGGCTAGAAAGCAGCTTTGCAAAAAAAGGACCGGGGTGTCCTGGGTTACTTTCTATGGTTTAGGAATACTCAGTAAAAATGTAATGAGTGAGTGGGAACACAGAGAGGAAAAAAAATTGAAAAAATATTGCAGAGTGGGAAAAAAACATAAAACTCAGATTTTTTTAAAAATTTTTTTTAAGAAAACCTTTATTAGCAAATTAAAATCAAGCAAAGTTATTTTGAGTGCCAGCATACGAATGAAATATTTGAAAAATAATACCAGTGAAACAGAAAGGGGTGGGCAATGTAATATCTTTTCTGGAAAGTGGCAAAAGTAAGTGTAATCTTGGTATGTAGATTTAAGTTCATTTGCAAATCAAATACTCCCCATGAAGTCACAAAGTATTCAAAAGAGGATTTGAAAACTAGAAATTGCTTTTTTTATTTCTTTTTGGCTAGCTTGAATAATGTACATCGAAAGCTTACATCAACTATTATTTTTATGGTCTGTATTGAAATTAGATTCCCTACATCTATTCAACAAATTCATTCAGCTATTCAGTCTTCATCAGTTGTGTTATCCTCCACCTCATTAACCATACAAGAGGGTAAAGGAGGAAATCAGGAAAGAAAATCTTCAAAATTTATTCTGTTATTTTTATAGAAAAAAAATATTCTTCAGTTTTTCATAATTTCACTAATGATAATATTGAAAGAGAAATTGAGAAAAATACTTGATGGTTAGCAAATACAATAGAGAATGTGAAGATTCACGGAACTCTTTGCTTCGAGTTTGAAGAGAATTCTGCATGACACATTTTTTCCTCTTTACTGAGAAGAGCATTCTGTAACAGTGCACAACCCAGACATTTTTTCTGCAAGGTAAAAACAGCAGGAGTTTTGGGAAACCTAAGCCCAAAACCAACTTGAAAAAACATTGATGTCCCTGAAGAAGTCTGGTGGAAATTTTTCCCCAGTTCTGTCACAGGGGAATGTAGATTCTCCCTCAAGAACCCACTATTGTATATTAGGACAACAGCAAGACCTCTTTTTTTTTCCATGGGTCCCATGTTATACATTTACTGCCATCTCTCCCTCTTTGTTTATTCACTTTCTTTGCATCTGCTTCCTCTTTGTTTTCTCAGTTACCCTGTGGTCAGTTTGATATTACCAGGCATTAACTTCAGACCTGCGTGTTTCTGGCTATGCCACCTCTGTTGTTTTCCTCTGAACTCAATGCTTGTCACAGGTGAAACATTCTGCCTGCAACATCAAAATCAGCATAGCAAGCAGATTTGGGAGCATGAGACAATTGGTCTCCATAGTAATTGCCCCCTGTTACCATGGAGGAAGCACCAGCTGCCTTCCCATTTTGAATATGGTGTTTTTCTGTGATAAGGTTGGCATCAGAGAATCGGTGCTGTCTGTGTGTACATTAAGTATAGGCTTACAGTGCTCTACAGCTGTTATTTGTCTTTCTTGTAACGAAATTCTTGGGTATTGTGCAGAGGTGTTGCTCTAGGGTGTAGCTATTTTTCACTGCTTTTTTGTTGCTGTTGTTCTTTTTTTTTTTCCTTTTTCTGAAGCGTTTTCCACAGCAGCCTGTGTGCCTGAGTTAATTTTAGAAAGAGAACTCACAGACTCCTAACATAGTGCTCATTTTACTTTCACTGCCTCTGATTTTCCAGAGGTCTAATAACATTAAAAGTTATTTCATCTTCTCTAAGCCAAAAGTCAGCAGATCCTGAAGGTGCCTTCCAACTGAAATGATTCTATGATTCTTTGATTCTATCAAGAAGCAACAGGCCAGGTACTACTAGTCACTCAAACGCTGTATTACCAGATATAATCCTTGTAGTTCTGTCATATATCAGTGCTCAGTATCACTTTCTGTCTGTTGTCTCCTGTACTGAGTGGCAGAAAAAAAATGTCTAATCTATGTTTTCTGTATCTCAAATTCAACAGAGAACCATGAGTAAAAACTAATAAGATAAGCAATAGTTCTTCTTGGAAGAGATGTACTTTCATTTGTATAGAATTATTTTGAATAGCAAGTAGAGGCAAATCTCTTTTCAAAACAGAGACCGGAAGACAAAAACGATAACAAAAATTGTGTCTGAATTTATTTTCAGGGAGAAAAGTCTCTCTCCTGTCCCCAGGTCAGAGGATGTACTGTCTGGCATCTATTACTTCACCTAACTCTTAGGCAACATTTTTCTCATTGTGTTCCATCTTGAGAAGACCTTCAGCCATGGGATCAGTGAAGTCAGATTCTTCAGCCATGTTCACCCTTCAAGTCACTGTTGCCTGGCTAGAACAGTTTATCTTTCTGCCTTAAAGAATACTTAAAGACTTAAGTCAGAAGTTGTGTAGGGGGAAGATATTAACTTACCAAACACACACCTGGAATTCCACTTGTGTTTTATTTATCCTAAGAGAATTGCTCACTTCATTTCCATTTTTCCATGAGAGTCTTGTATGAATTCAATTATTTAAAACTAAATACAAAATGAATGCACAGCAAGGTAGTAACGAATCCATGTCAGTTCCTTTGACTGTTATAAGGAAGCATTATCTGGACAAATGCCATTGACCTAATCTTGAAGATCAGTGTTTCAACTATCCTTCAACTCTTAGAGTCAACACAGTCCATGACAAAATGGATGGCTGCTCTGAAGGGTGCTTATTGAACACATTGGCCTAATCTTTACAAGGACCTGTTGTGGCTACACTGTTCTTAATACAGAAACTAGCTTTTTGCAGTATTTTCAACCTATAGGTATCTGTGGATTCTGAACTAGTATGTACTCACAGGCCAATCACAATTTGCTTCACTGAGTGTGGATGTAGAAGGAAAAAACTACTTTGATGACAGGGTCACAGAATAGCAGGATCACAGAATGGTTGAGGTTGGAAGGGACATATGGAGGTCATCTGGTTCAACCCCTTAGCTCAAGCAGGGCCACCTAGAGCTTACCCTATCCAATGTACAAGTTTGTGATTTTCACATTTGTTGTTTATGCACAATGTCAAAGTACTGTTCTAAATCTGATTCTTTTTAGTATCAGTTGTATGATTTTCAGGAAGTTAACCTTATCCCTAACATGTGAGATGACCCAGACCGCTTCCTTCCTGTGCACAGAGAAAAAGCTATATGCAGAAACCTCCATATTCTCCTGACAAGTACAAATGATCAGCCACATAGGTGATTAGAAACATAGAAATCTGTGTTTTCCATTCTTCTTCACAGATATGGAACTTCATTGCTTAAAAATATATATATATATATATATATATATAGTTGCTCTATAGTATATATTTGCTTAAAATCTGCACGGGTTTTATAATTTGTGCTCTTTATGTGAGTCTTAAATTCCCTAAGTTTGTTAGGACTAGGAAAGAATCCACACCTGTTCTACACCAATAACCTTGGTTTAAATTTCTTTGCATTTCTGCCACCTTGGATAATGAAAATATCCTCCTCAGGTTTCAATTCTGTTTACATTTGCTTCTTCTTTTCATCTGTCATGAAATATCACAATGGTACTAAGCTTTGCAAATGGAGAAGTACAGATAAATTATCTCCTAAAATGCTTGACCATGGGAGCTTCCGCTGAATTTTTCAAGATTTTGGACACATTGTGTTGGGTTTATTTTTTGGCTCAAATCTTATTTTAGTAAAAACTATTTGATCTAATTTTTAAAAATTGTTTTAGGTGGCTAATAGCTGGCATTTTATTTAGTTTAATAAGATGCAGTAATTGAAACGCTTGTGTAGTAGTGCTTTGTTTACATTGTTTTGAGTCAACCATATGCTGTGGCTTTATCTAGCCTTGGAGAATACTATGTGCTGATCTGACATAAAGGTGTTGCTTTTAGAAGAGCACTTTCCCACACACACACACTCACCAGCAAGCATAAAAGAGGTAGCAGTTGTTCTTCAGGGAGGCCTGAAGAGAAGTGAAAAATAATGCCTGTGCGTCTACATGTAGCAGTGATCTGGTGACAACCACCTGTGACTAACAGAAGCAACTCAACCAGAGTCTCATGAACCTTACTCTGTGGTAGTTTGTGGATGAAGAATCTAAATAAGGTAGCTTTTGATCAGGCTATGGGAATGTCAGGAGACTACCTATGCACTTAGGTTGCTGATAGAAAATACTTTCCCCGTAAATCAGTATTTTTTATCAAAAAAAGCTTTGTGTGGATTCCATTAGAGATGTTTGAACAGTATTCAACTGCATTTTAATTAAACTGTCTCAAAAGACTTTTGGCTTTTCTCTTTAAAATTAGACAAGGATTCCAATTACATCTTCTTAGGCTATAGCTAGCTAATCACGGACTTAAATTGCTCTGTCCAGAAGGACAATGAGGATGGGATAACTGTCTAAAACTAGGAGAAATCTAATCTAAACTACTTAGTTTAGAGTAGCTGTTTCCAGATGGCAGTTCATCCAAAAAATAGGATAAACTGCTTTAGGGCTGAAGTGTTTTGTGTTCATTTTAAGAAAAACCTTATATATGGAAAACATATTTTTTAAATATTCTGGTGGGCAGAGGATGTTCTCAAACTATATAATGTCATCTTATTCAGCACTAATCTATTCAGGTTTCAGGATGGGGCAATCAGCAAACCTTTTGTCTTACTGTGCTCTGAGGGATAATTCATCAGGCAATGAATGTGATCCCACTTAATGTAAAGATAATGATATATTGGTATGACAAACAGTTCACAGAGCCATCAGAGTTCTTTGCTCATTCTTTAAACTTTACCTTTTACAGATCTAGTATCTTAAATAATAAAGGACTTTTAAGGTTTTCAACCTTCTCTTGGTCTTACTGCAATATCCTCCCTTATCACCAGTAAGACATCAGATTTTCTGTGTTCTGCATTCATAGAGGGATTGGAGAAATCCCGACCTTCATCAGCAACAGGAAGAAATCTCAGGAGCAAGCATGGCTGTTAAACCTTTGTTCTGCTTACTTTGACAGCTGAATTTTCTGGAGCGAACTGTTGAGGTTTTTTTCAGTTTGTTTGTTTGGTTGGTTGGGTTTTTTTTGTTTTTGTAGGTTTTTTGGTTTTTTGTTTGGTTGGTTGGGTGTGTTTTGGATTTTTTTGTTTGTTTGTTGTTTTCGTTTTCCACATCTAACCTGTACCTATATGCTTCAGACTGGGAATTTCACCTTTTGCTTGAGCAGGGTGCATACTTTTTCATGTGTGACAGTATGCTGAGTGACCCTGGCTGTGTTCAATACTGAGACCAGGCAGATTTGCAGGATGGAAAAAGAATGGAAGAGGATTTGAAGCTCTGTTCTGTCCTCACTCCTCTGTCACTGGACTTTCTGTGCCATGCTGCTGAAACAGTATGTCTAAGGTCAAACTTTGCCAGGCACAAGGCCACTTTCTTCTTTAAAAGGTTATTTCAATACACCAGCATGTGGATTTTAAGAACCTGGTAGATAAGGGAAAATAGTCCTGCTACAAATCAAAACATTGTCAGCCTGTTCCCATTTAGCCATTTATCAAGGGGCTTTTTTGCCTGTGGCTCTCAGTTTGATATAATCTCTGTATAGCACAGTGCTAAATGGCTTTTTTGTTAATAAACCACAAAAATTGGAGGATTGATATCTGTCTAATTTAGGAGTTTACAGTATATATCCAAAATTAGAGGCAATTGCAAATGGTATTGGCTACACCTCGAGCAAATTTTTATCATCTAAATCTTGTGATTATTTTTTCCTTTTGTTTATGTTTCTTTTTCATATTATCCTGATTAGACTACTTGTAATTTCAGATTAGGAGTAGAAAAATCTCATTTAAGTATTTGTGATTGGATTTTACAATTTTCAGGAAAAAAAAAGAAGGTGCATATGTGAAAGAAACATTTTGTGAGCTCTCTTTGGGACAACATCATCTGTTTTTCAAACTCTGCCAGATAGTAACATTTCAACACCTTTCCCCAATGTATATCTGTCCGTATCTTCTAAAAGCTTCTTTTCTAGGGCTGCTCCCTACTTTCAGTTTCATTTAAAAAAACCCCCACCAAGATTGTTGCTACTGATGCTATTATTATTTGCAAAGCATGTATTTTCAAATGATGCTGTCCCCCTAACTCCATTTTGCTCAGTTTATACCCCGTGTATGAGAACAGTGATGTCTTATTATCAAGTCAGGCACAATCCACGGCAGGTATCACAGTGACAGTGATTCCTCAAATGACCCACATAGTTCAAAAGGTTTCCCAACAACACAATAACTAGATGAGCTCCTCTTATATTATTCTGAGCATAGACAAGTACAGTGTCATCCTGTGCCTTAACTATATGTAAATGCGTGCATCCCTTTCGATGATTTCACTACTGAAATCATCATCTCTATGTTTTGAACAGAGAAAGACTTTTTCTAAACCAAACTCACATCTAGAATTTCTAGGGGGGAAAAAAAAAGTAAGCGATTAGTTAAGATGAATTATCAGTATTATCAGGTTGGTTATGGAAAGTTTTTTTTTCTTTCTTTTTTTGAACAAACTTATGATCTCTGTAAATTAATGTGTGGGCAGAGAATGCTGAAAAAAGAACAGGTCTTCTCAGGATTTGCTCAGTAGAACATTTTAACACCCAAATTTACCATCACTAAAGTCAGTATTTATTTTAAATCTCATAGGTACTTGGGATTGAATGAGTTTGTGAAAGTCCCATTTCTACATAAGGTGAATTTATGGTAATATATTCAGGATATAACCTGAATGCTTATATCAGAAGAACTCCACAAAATGGCAAATGAACCTCAGAGCAGCTTCAGCTAGCTTGGAACGTAAGCAAGATATCTGAGCTAGAAAAGTGACCTGTAGTTTCATGCTTGTGAAAATCAAGAGGTCAGGAATCCCTTTCCATTTTTTCCTGACTCCTGGGATAGCACGGTAGTCCACTGGTTGCTCCTTTCTGCTTTGTCTCTACATTTCTAGACTATGGGTGCACCTTTCAAACTCGTCTTTACTTCCCAGCACAAAGCTACCTTACATAGACAGCATGCAGTATCTGCTATACTAGTTGCATAAATTAAGACTTCAGCTGGAAAAAAAAGAGCAAAGGTTAATATTGTTTCCATTTAGCATGGATGAAAGAGACATTAAAGGTTATTTTTTAGTTTAATTTTTATTCTGAAACTTTTGAATAACAATGTTTAAGTTCTTCACAATAATCACTTTCCTTTTACGATGGCCTCTATACTTATTAAACTTGTTACAATAGTACAAGTACCCTTAACTATTTATCCTTTTTCAGCCCAGCCACAGAGAGAGAAATGGTGGATAGACTGATGGTTTCAAATCACAAGTGTGAGGGAACAATTATATGTCTGTTAAAATGCTGTAGCAATCCTTTAATTAAATTATAGTTTTCTTTCTTGTGCCTCAGTGCTGCACTGAGTATTTGATATTGTATCTAACCAATGGGTGATATCTGAAGAGAAAGGAGACAGTGAAAATAGATATGCTCATTGGCTTCCTGAATTAAAGATGGTTTGATTAGTTTAAGGAACAATGCCTTTTCCGCTATATATCGAATGTATGGCAAGTCAGAAATAGCTTATTTCTAAGTTAAAAAATAAATGAGTAGAGAATACTTTTCACTGCTTTGAAGGAATAAATTGGAGAATATAATTTGATGTAGAATGAAGAAAATCCTATTGCACAGTAGATCACAGTGTGTGTGGTGCAACAAAAACACAGGCTGTATGTACCTGAGAAACATAAAGCACATTCAGCAGTACCTCGAGCATTGTGTCATGAGTATTGCCACTAGTAATAAAAGGTTATCTACTCTGCAAACAAATCCTTCCTCTTCTCATATTTCTAATAAGATTACATTTCTGATTTGTGTACTTTGATCCCAGCATCTGCTAACATGTGAATTGTTAGTAGGGCATTTTATGACTCTGCCTAGGCTGCATGGTGATAATGGGTGGGAGGAATCACAGGGTGGTTGAGTCTGGAAGGCACCTCTTGGGATCATCGAGTCTCAACCCCTGCTCAGAGCAGGGTCAGATACAGCAGGTCGCTCAAGACTGTCCAGTCACATCTTGAATATCTCCACAGATGGAGATTCCACAGCATCTCTGGACAACCTGTTCCACTCTCTGACCATGGCCATGGTGAAAAAACTGTTTTCTTATGTTAAAGTGCAAATTCCTGTATTTCAGTTTGTGGCAGTTGCCTCTCATCTGTTCATTGGGCACCACTGAGAAAAGTCTGTCTCCAGTTTCTTTACTCGCCCATCAGGTGTTTACACGTATAGATAAGAGCCTTTCAAGCCTTCTCTTCTGCAGTCTGAACAGTCTCAGCTCTCTCATCCTCTCCTATTTTAGAAAGCTGGTGCCTTGTCTGGATGGAGCTGAATCAAGCAGGCTGAAAACTGTATGTCACGGTGCCTTATAGGTAAATGCATCATGGTGCAGAGGCAGCTACTTGTACACTGGGTGTGAGGCTCCTGAAATGGAATTTGTCCTCACACTTCCCCTCTGCTGGGATTGGCCTTTTTTACCTTTTCAAGGCAACACTATGACAGATCCCTCCTGTCTGATGCATTTGTTAAATAATTTTTTCACCTAACCAGCATGTATATCTTGAGTATAACATCACACAGCAAAATATCAGCTATGCTGCTGTACAACAGAGTCCTCTGTCAGAATCATGCATGAGATACACACAAGAAGGTGCAATTTCCACCTTTCACGATTGCTGTAGCTTCCATCTGTTCCGTTGTCTGATATACTGATGTCTCAATAACTGAAGCAGAGGAAACAGAGGGATTTCTGTGTTGCCTTTGGGCCAGCCAGTATTGCCAACAATGCTAGATTGGCCCCTCTGTACTTTCGAATACCTGCCATTATAACAATATCCATTGACTGGATGAAGGATGGTCCAGGAGGACATCTCTGAACACCCAGTGTATTCCCAGAATGCCTCTGTTATAAAGGAGCCCCCTCTTCATGCTCGGAACTAACATGCTTTTGTAACTACACAAGTAATGTAAAAGTAATTACTACCATTCAACATCTTGCCAATGCGTTAAGAAAGTGAGGAGAAGGAAGGGGGCATGTGACAGTAAATCCTTCTCCCAGATCATGTACTATCCATTATTTGATGGTATGCGGGTCACTCAGACCACCACTCTTCACTGTCACATGTTCCTACATGGATTCACTTGGAACAAAGACAGAGCTTGTCAAAATGGGAAGGCAGAATAAGTTCTGTTCAGTCCAATTATTTGTTTCCCTCATTAACCATCTCCTCTGAGTTGTAGGTCAACAACACTAGATGTTTAATAATATTTCTTTTTGATTTCTTGAATTAGAGAAGGAAGACGTACCACCTCGTTAGAACAAGTCTGCAAGGATCACATCAGTATCTATGAAGTTAAGCCTTGCACAGTAGAGAGCAACTAGTTTTATCAGGGAGTACTAGAGGTACTCTAGTAAGCAAGGTGTCTTCTCTTACTCCTAAAGTATCTGAAAAAAATCCTATCTTACTCTTCTGAAGGCAACAGCAAATTATTTTTTGGCATCAGTAAAGGAAAAAAGTTCTCTTGCTTGAAATCCTCTGAGATTCATTGAGTTTGGAGGGAGAAAAAGAATTGTAGCTCTGGCTTTGTTCATTATTAAGATAGCATAAAATGTCAATCATATGCAAGTTGCATTCAGGTTTGCAGGCTATAGTCTAATGGTCTAAAAGCACTGTGTATTGTAACATTACATGAAGAAAATGTGTTTTGTGATCTCAGTCTGATTTCAAACATATATATATTCCAGATCAATTGCAGTCTTTGATAAAGCTATGCAAGAGCCAATAGTTTTCCTTTGAAGGAATTTCATGACTGACTTTTCAGTTTGTGTTGCTGTGGAATTCAGTGTTCCTGCAGGCAAGTTCAATTAACCAACGCTATCTTTACTGACAGTTCACATAGAAAATTTTCAGTTAGTTCAGGTATTACCACTTACAGAGAGCGTCTTTGTGAGCAAGCCCCAAATCTTTGTTTTAGCCTGAGTCAATATCTTAGCCATGTCTAGATTTCAGGATAGGTGCTTCCTGTAGTTTGAGCCTCAACAAGATCCCATCTGAGGATACATATTGGTCTCATTCTCTGTGTCCCAGGCATGCTGTGTCCTTCTGATGGGCACAGTCAGATGTAGGTGTCATCACTGTGGCTCAGCTGTACAGTAGGGTGAGGGAAGGGAGAAGTGTAGGTGGCTTCCCAGATTTCTTTTTATACCTACAAGTATTTGAATTATCTTACTGCATTTCAACCTCTCCAGGGATAACCACAGAGTCTGACAGGTGGTTTCCCATCTTTTCTACCTCTACTTGGCAAAGGAAGAAAGTGTTGTTCACCAGAACTAGAAGCATCACATGAAAACGTATGGATTACATTGGACATTTGAAACGATTTAAAGTGTAACAGAGATCTAACAAACCTTTTCTAACTAGACATTTTCAATATCATTCACTGACATGCTTGAAATGCTGAAGTTTCCTGTGGAAACTAGTATTTAAAGCAGTGGTGTTGAGCATGCAAACACATCAGTGGCTTCAATTCTTTGGGAAACTGCCGATTTACAAAGTGAATTCTTTACAAAGATTCATTATAAAGAGGAGAATTATTAGAATGCATTATTTGACAGTCACAAGTGTTATCTTTTGTAGTGTTTTAAAGGCTAGATTCTGATTTGTAGGACTTTGGAGACAACGGCTTTTTTCAAATGTTAGGCACTGAAATGGGACAATAAAAACAATATAGAAGTGCATGTTCTCAAGTTAATTTGAGATTGATTGGTGCTTTCTTTTGTAAGGGTCCTTGGAAAAGGTGATTTTCTAATTCTACAAAATTGCTCACTTAATTTACATATACTTTTTTCTTTAAGAACGTGCCTTTAAGACTGTTCTGCATACCCCAGTATTACATGTCTCATACTTATGACGTTCAGTTCTGTGCCCTAGTCTTTCGTGCATAGGAGTAAAAAGGTACAAGTGGAGCACACATTTGTTCCCTTAAGTATTCTGCTTAAAATGCTGGCATTCATTCAATGTGTCTCAGAGTTCTGGATGAAAGAGTTGATTATTTCACTTAGCTTACCTTCAGTTATTAAACTATATTGTATCTTTTATTAGTAATGACAACATAGATGAAGCAGTAAACGTTGAAAGGTCCTGTGGGCTGTACACAGCATTAGTCTGCTGTTCTTCCATTACTGCATCCACTCTAAAAATTCTTAGGTATGAGCTATAGGTATATATTTGTAGGAGGGAGAAATGGAGGAAGAGAATGGGGAGATTTGCATAATCTGATTGAACCACCAAACATCTGAGACAAGACTCCCAAGGTAATCAATGAGAGAGTTTGGCTTTCAACAGGGTGATTCAGAGCACCTGAGCTATAGAGGCTGCTTAGAGAGAGACTACAAATCAGACATTTTAGGTTAGATGGTATAAATAATCGTTACTCCACCTCCACCCATATGGGCAAATGTAGATTCATGTCTGGGTAGTTGTAAGCTAAACTTCTATAGTAGTCTTACTGTAATTCAAACAATTAAGTATTGTTGAGATAGCAACTTGAGTAATTAGTCACCTGTTAACCTTCACCCATATATATTTATCTGTTTATCCGTTTGTCTCACAGAATGCAAAACAGGCGGAGATATTGCTAAAAGTAAAATTACTTTTAATAGAATTTGCATACATTTACCTAAAAAGTGGCATATTCCCTTGAGATATTATGGAACTGAACTGATCCCTGTGGAATGCTATGGAAAGTACTGCTCTGCCAAATCCTATGGTAGCATCATGCCCCTAGTTGAACTTGTTCAGTGTGTTCCATGTGCAATTCTCAACAGAATTTGTTTTTCATAATTTTGGCAGTGGTTGCTTCTGTCTCCTTTTTACTGCAGTTATGCCCATACTTTAATGGACAAAAAAATCTGCTGAAAATGAAAGAACTGCATTTCTCTGCTAAGGTTATTTTCCTGTAAGTGATGCAATACCTAGTCTCTCACTGAAGAAGCAAAAAGAATTACCACTACATCCATCAAGACCTTGGCTTTGTTTTCAGAAGGAAGTGTATGGACCGCTGTAACACTCTGAGTCAAATATATGGCTTTTGTGGACTTACAACTTCACTCTAATGATTTGGTTTTGTTAGCTCAGGCTTCATCTTGTTCATGTTAACACAATCTACTCATGGATCTGGACAGCAGTCTCAAATAACCGAAGACTAAGAATTAAGCACATGTTGATGTAGAATTAAATGGCTTTACTATGAAGCTCTCTCTATTCAAAGCGTTCGATAAGCTGTTGCAAGAAGCATTGGACTACTTGTTAAATAATTTTCAGTGGAAAGCCATGTTAAATGAATTCAAAGACTCTCACTGTTATAGCGTAATTCCATACAGACAAATGCAATGGAGCGTAATAAATAAGATAATGTTGTATTCGATGGACATGAGACTTCTGCAGGTGTATGAAAGGCTTTAACAAAGGACAGATCATACTTCAAGCAACATAATTACAGACATTCAAACACTGTTCAGATGACCCTATAAGATTGGGTAACTTCAACACAAAATAACAGTGAGAGGTCACAAAATTGCTGCTAATTTTCTAAGTATATTGGTAGTCTGAATTTTCTATTTTTTTCTGCTTGTTTGAACATCAGAATTTTTGGTTTATAAGGTTATTTGTGCTGCACTTCCATATTCTAATGTAAGCAGTGAGACATTTCATTACATTGTTTCAGAAAAAATAATAAAATAGTGGTATTTGAATTTTCAACATGTGGTAGTTCTTCCACAAAATATCCTCAATGGAGTATTTCAGATGTGACCTAAAAAATGATACACTTTTCTATGTTGTGTTGCAAATTTCCTTCAAGATGCTATATAAATATAGATATATATATATAGTGTCCAAGATTTGAATGATATTTACTCTTCATATGCTAGAATATTTTGGAAAAAAAGTCCAAATTTGAGAAAACTACTTGCTCACTTAAATCCCAAAATGTTACTTTCAAAATGACAAAACAAAATATTCTTTACAGTTCAGTATGACATAGTAATTCAGTTTTACAATGTTGTTATATACATATTACATCCAAGCTTAGCTCATTTCCTGAAAAATTTATGAGGAAATTTCATGTATAACACATGATGGTCCTGGCACAGGTTGAAAGAGATACTGGGGCAAGAGCAAGCAGTTACATGGCAATTTAGAGAGGGGTATTTCAATAGATGTTCTAGAAAAGAATGAGTATGGATGTAAACATCACACACTAAACAGTTATCAAAAGAAAAAGCAAGCTAAATATTTAAAGAATATGTAAATAATAATGATAATTTGTTTTATTTGCCATTGGCGTGTTACTATAAAATACAACCACTAAGGAAAATATGTTCCAGTATTTGCAAACAAATCAAAACCGAACAAATTGATATAAAACTTTGTTAATAGGGATGTATCAGAGAAATTAACCACAGTGGTGTATTTAGCGATAGCAAACCTCCTCATAGGATTATCTTCGCTGCTGCATTGAGTGACGATTGTCACAGTCCTTGACAAGAATGAGCAGATGAGCTAAAATGAATCAGTCACGGATTTCTAGTCTTGACTTGTGTCTGGGGAGTCTGGGAGTTTGGGAGCTTGATGATGACTATTTTAGCTATACCACTGTCCCATCAAATATGCACCATTGACTCTTACTAACAATGGGGCTCAAGTTAAACTAGATTACTTGTAGTATAATTTTTTTTTTCTCTCTATTAAAAAAATCCCACATATTTTAAAATGTTTACATAGCAAAATATCATTGATGTATTTCATCTGGATGTGCTTTTTGCTTTTTGTTGTTGTTGTTGTTTTGTTTGTTGGTTGTTTTGTTTGTTTGTTTGTTTGTTTGTTGCCAGGAGTTAGAGGTAATCTATTTAGATTTAGCAAATTTTCAGCGTTTTTGAAGCAGAATATTTCCTTACAGCAAGGCTACTGGTAAATGCTGTGGAAATTGGATTTTAAGTGGTTCTTTTGTGAACAAAGAATATCTCATAAGAAAAAATTCTGAACATCATCTACCCATTTGGCCACAGATTACACACTATTGAGCAAATTAGGAAACAATTAAAGCATGTGTATTTACAGAAAGCTAAAATAAAGACTTTCCCTAAATTGTTGTAAAATTTCATTGAAACTGTGCCAACTCATAAATTAATATTTTAAAGATTTGTAAAAACACAATAAGCATAAATACATAAAATAAACAAAGATAAATCTAACTGGTTGTCTGTGCAACTGAGCATTTTATATGCTGAGGAGATATAGCTCAAATCATATTTGTTATCTAAATATAATTGTAATAGCCATATTAGCTTTATGTAAAACTATTGTCTTTCGTTCCTGCACAATCTTAAGAAAAATGACAAACATAGAGGATTACTCCAAGCATGATTTTAAACTGGCTATGAAATGCAATTAAAATGCTTGCATAAGGGTTTGTGCAATATTCAAACAAGTATAAAATAAAACCCTAATTTCTCCAGTACAGGAGTCTGAAAGTTTCAAGGAAAATAGACAATGTATTATTTGTTTGTCTTTGCAAGAAAAAGTTTCAAAACATATACTTCAGTCAAATTATTTGCAGGTAACCCTTAAAAACTTTTCTCTTTTGTGCATTCAGTACCTTTATCGTGTCCCTGGAACTATGTTAGCAACTAATGCTCTCAGCATATTTCTCAGGCTACAGAATTGTAATTCCACTGAGCTGATGATCCAGTCATGTTGTGGAACCATTCTGAGCATATTTAGTCTTGGGACAAAAAAAAAAAAAGTAAATTGTGTTTTTTGCGTGTACAGTGGAACCTTAGATTCAGCCATCTGCTTCTTGAGCTAGCATTCTTCTAACCTCACTTCAACTCCTTCCCTTCTCAAAGAGCTATGAAGACGGGAAAAGCAAATAAGAATAAACCAATCTTACCATAACTTTTTTTCCCATAGACTTTCATTTCTGCAGACAAAAAATATGTGGTTACGATGGTCGAGTGTTAATTTGAATAAATATACTTCTGAGCAAAAGAATAAAGCATTTTAGTTCCCTATCATATAGAACATGTCCCTAAATTTATCTTTAATTCTTGTTTGTGTATTTTAAATGATATCTGATAGGAATTTAATATCCACTTTAGCGAATTTTCCTGCTGGATGTAATATTTGTGCAAAGCAAACATTCTTTGATATTTTATCAGCTGCCTCAGAGAAAGATCTTTCATAAAATTAGAATGTCAGTTCTAATGTGTGTTTTTAAAAGAAGCTTTTTGAGCTTTACATCTATTGCTAGACAAACTGTTAAGTTCTCCAAGCATACAGATTGGGGCAGCAAAATGCATTAATCACAGCCTTTTGAGTGTTCTAATCATCAATCCATGCTTAATACACAAATTTGCAAAAAGACAATTAGATAACTAATTTCAGTTCCTGTACCAAAGGATGAACTATAATAAGCTTTAAGTAAATATTAAGTAGAAAAAATTAACATTTCATGAAGCTGAGCCTTAAGCAATTAAAGCTCTGTGAAAGACTGTTGAATTTTTACCAGTAGTCTAATCACTTACCCAGAACTATGTCATCACTGCAACAAGAGGGTAGAACAAGGATAGGGGTCAGGTTTTTTTCTGCTGCCTTGGTTTATCTAGTGTTGTGAAGTGACAGCATGTCTCCTGTTGTATGTGGGCTAGGAATTCACTAACAAAAATTATGGTGACAGGGCACTTGTAAAGTGGTGTGTCACTGTGTCACAGCACAATATAGCATTTTGAGCTCCTAAAAAGGCATCTTCTTGGTGTATAAATGTTACAAAAATAACTGTGTAACATTTTATCCAGCTATGTCATGGTTTAACGCCAACCAGCGACAAAGCACCACACAGCCACTCACACACTCACTACTCCACCCCCCCCAAGTAGGGTGAGGGAAGGGAATTGGAAGGATAAAAGTGAGAAAATTAGTGGAATGAGACAAGAACAGTTTAAAAATGGAAATAAGGTAATAATTATAATTATAATAAATTTTAATAAAATTAAAATACTGAGAGAGAAATAAAAAACAAGAAAGACAGGTGATGTAAATGAAACAATTGCTCAACACCAACTGACCGAGGCCCACCCAGTCCCCGAGCAGTGGCCCTCCTGCCAAACTTCCCCCAGCTTTATCTACTGAGCATGACATCAGAAGGTGTGGAATATCTGTTCGGTCAGCTGGAGTCAGCTGTCCCAGCTGTGTCCCCTCCCAGCTTCTTGTGCACTCTCAGCCTCCTCGCTGGTGATGTGGGGTGAGGAACAGAAAAGGCCTCAAGGCTGTGCAAGCCCTGCTTAGCAGTAGCTAAAGCATCCCTGTGCTATCAGCACTGTTCTCAGCACAAATCCAAAACACAGCACCATACTAGCTACTAGAAACAAAATTCACTGTGTCCTAGCCAAAACCAGCTCACTATGTCAGAATGGTTGTGAGTGCACTTACTAATTCATTTTGCAGTGTTCAGGAACAATAATTTTAGCAGTATTATGCTATTTTCATAAGTGTAACTAAGAATTCCCTTGCATTTTTACATTTCTTTCGTGACCTAAATGTTTGCTAGTGGGAGGGGAGTATGTTCCTTAATCTATGCAGAGGTGTTCTGTAAATGCAAACCCACCTTTCTCAGGACAATTGACATGTCAAAAAGTTACACTTCAGAGGGTGGGAAACAAGGAACTAAAAAACAACCATTTTTTAAAATATACTTAAACATAATCTCACAATCAGAAAGGTGACTTTTCTGAATAAAAGCAAATTCTGTGTCAAGTTTTTATAAACTATTACTCAACCATAGGTTATGACAGGAGATGAGAGAGGTTTAGATCTTAGCATAGGATTGCTTATCCTGAATTTTGGAGTTTACATAAAAGAAAAGTTTCTGGATTCAGCTGTCACAGCACTGTCAGAATGGCTACCTGCTGGTTAAGAAGAGTGAAAGATGGCAGCTCATCAAAAGGGCCTTTATTCACTGCAAATAATGGAAAACATGAACACAACTTCACCATAACATTCCAGGTGACAAATGTGACTTGGGCTTTATTCATGCATTTATATGGGTAGGTGTTCTGAAAGTCCAGTGTCCTTCCCACCCCGGTTTTCAGAGATGTATTTCAGAGAACTTTGTCAATGGATAAGCTACAGAAATACTTCAGGAGCACCAAATAAAAAACTGAGATATTATAAAAATACAGTTCTGTGAATATAATGGTTTCTTCTACAGTGATGATGTCTCTTGTTGCTGTCTCCTAGGAAAATAAAGAATTGAATAGGTCAAAATTCTGCATTATCTGAGGCTAATGACTTGGTGAATGGTTCCCTGTGTCTCACACTGGGTGAAATGGCAAGCCCTCTGAAGCGGGTATCAGGCATGGGCAAAATACAATACGTGAGTGTGCATGTGTGCCAAAGATAGTTCTGCTGATGGAGCAAAACATCTTACTGCTTTATGTAACAGCGTGTTGAGATACTTTCTGAAATACTATTAATAAAATAGTAAGCCTTTTACCAGTGTATTCAGTACAATGATGGAAGTTAAATGTTAAGGTTCCCGAGGGTGCATAAATCTAATACAGCCTCACTGACTTCATCTGTGTGCCGACTTGTGGCAGTACCCAAGGGCCTGCTGGTTTCAGCATATTTTCTCCCACACTTCTAGTTAGAACTGAGATTTTAACAAAATAAGTAAGTTGAGATAGTTGCTTCACCAAGAGTATCTTGGCAGCTCATAAGGAGGGTAAAAGAGAGGATGGAGCAGACACGTTATGGTCGCACTTTGAGCTATGTGATGCAGAGGATGTGAACAGCCAGTCTTTTGCAAAGGAGTATAATGTAAGTCACATTGGTTTTCCTGCAATGCCACAGTGCCAGCAGCAATGTCTGTTAATGCCACCTGGCTCATGTGCCTGCACATGTGTCCTGTAGGTGAGACAGGCAAGACTTTGACATGATGAGAGCTTGAGCAGACCAAACCAGAGTAAGAACTTCCACTCTCTTCCACTCCAAAGCTGCATGTCACTTCTCCTGCCACAGCTTATAGACCTCTCTGCTGGCACAGAGGTACAGGTTCACTTCACTGGTTGGGTTAGGAGTGCAGACTTGTTCAGCTAGGGAGGTGTAAACCACGAGGAGGTTGTGAGAGCAGAGGGAAGAAACAGGCTTTGTGTGGGAGAATTCGAAGCACACCCATAGTCATAGATATTTTCTACAACTGTATCTCTGGTACTCCACCTCAGATTGATCTATGGAAGAAGCTTAAATAACATAAATAAATAACATGATTTAAATGTTTCTTTTTGTATTTGAAGATAATTTTATTTATTTATGGGTTTGAAGATAGTTATACCAGGTTTGTGCCAGACAGTGTTAAGTGTTATGTGTACTAAGAAGGCAGCAAAATGCTTTGGCAGTTAAGCAGAGAGGATGAGTTTTGAAGAAGATCAAATAATTCTGACATTAGTTTTACTAACAGGGAGCTTTCAGTTTTGTTGGAGTTTTGCAGAAGGTCAAAACCCTTGTCATGTATAACTGCTCCCATAACTTCAGAAACAAGGCTCTCCTCTCTCCTGGTTATCCGTCTTGTTCAAGGGTTGTTTCTATTCAAACTGTGTAGAAGGTGAAAAAAACAGGAATGTTTATTTTCATCTAGTAACACAGTATTTTATTTTGAGATATGAGGAGATCTGAATTAGTTGCCATAAAATCTTGGCTAGGATAGCCTGATACAAATTGTTCAATTAGCTAAGTGCAAATAATGTTTATTCAACAAAAGTCTTATGTCCAAATTTAGAACATGTTTTAATAAGGCTTTTTTTTCTACGTACAACATAGTTGACGCATTTTTATTTAAACAACTGTAAATGCTGGGTTTGTTTACTTAAAATTGAATCAAATTTCTCTTTAAATGCACTTTGATTCAAACCACAAGTAAAATACAAAGTATGCCCAGTAAACTGTTTACACAAGCTTTATGTTTAGTACACGATACTGTAGCACACAGCAGAAGGGAGTCCCTGCCAATGTATCCAGACCCTTAAAGTCAGTAGCCTGGGATCAGATTTGGTCTGACTTCTGCAAACAGCAAAGAAGGAGCAGTGTAAGGGAGGATCTTTTCTTCATTTTTCCTATGTCTGCTGAGCAAAAACCCCACAGAGATCTCGACTTCATACATGCTGGAGAGCAACTGATACTTGGTCTCTGCTGATGTGACGTGCTTTGTCCAGTCCAGTTGTGTTGCAGCAGGGACACCTTCCCTTGGTGTGGATACAAGTACAACAAAGAAATAATAATAATAAAGTGATTATTTGATGACTTTTGGTTTTACCAAACTCTGGAAATTCCACAAGAGTCCTTATCTCCAAATCATGGTGCCATTTCATTCACAGTGTATTAGGGCACTTTACATTTCCATGGCAACAATCTTCATCTTTATCCTAAGCTTTAACACTGTCACCAAACAAAAAGTACACAAAGCTGAAATATTTAATACTCAAGTTTCCTTTTTGAAAGTCTTTGTCTTTAACATTATTTGAAAAGCCATGTTCAGTCTCCCAAGTATTGATCTAAAAATGATGTCAGCACTGAATCGTGAGTGGTGTGTGAGCTCTTGTGACTTAACATTTTCAGCATGTGGAAAAATGCCATGTCATTTAAAGCAGGTTTCTCATGTCTCTAGAAGGGTTTTAGTCTCCCTGCCGTGCAGGAAAGGTGAAGCTGACAATAAAACTGTGTTTGTACTTTAATTTTGGTGTTTAGCTCCATGCTGAGTCCAGGTTTACAAGTAAATTGGTGATAGTGCTGAGGCTGGCTATGGTCCTCATCTCCCTTCAGAAGGCAGAAGGGAAAAATAAATGAGGTTTTTTTTAGTCCTTGTTTTGAAGGATGGAAAGCCAGGCATTGGGACTGGAGAGGAGCCATGCCATGCTTCATTAGGCCTGCACATCCAGAGGATGGGCAATGCCTGGTCACCTCGCACCCATCCAGGGCTCAGATATGGCTGTCTTCATCAGCACTTTCTCCAGGACTCAGTCCACATGTAGGCCTCAGAAAGGGGGTGTTTGTCTCTCTAATGTGTAAGGACTCAGTGGTAACATCTGAAAAATAATAAGAATAGCCCTCTGGAGGCTTCGCAGTATATCAAAGTGTGAAGTGCCAATTCATTTTCTGTTACTGTAACTGTCTTAAACTCATGCCTTTCAGCAAAGAGCTGACAAGAACAATCCATCAGTTTGTTCTCTCCCTCCATATTATAACAAGTCTGGCTTTTTATTTGCTTGTTTTGTTCGAAGTTGCTTTAGTGTTTATTTCTTAAACTTGTAAAACAGGCAAACAAGCAGTCCCCTTCCTGTAAGTGATGCACCACGGTGCTGAGCTGGGAACTGGCATATGAACTAAAGGCATCACTCAAGAGCGTCTGTGGGGAGGACACATTTCCGTCTTCTAGACAAGAAACAAAACGAGAAGTGCAAACTTACCATAGCTCCCAGTTAGTGAAGAAAACAGAGATGGATGGAGCCTGGGAAGTCCAAAGTCAATCCCAACCAGATGTGTGCTGTCCCCATGAATACACCCCATGCCTGTTGTTTAGAGCTTTCATGGCTGGAGGCTGGAAGCAGCTTGCCCCGGCAGGCAGTACCAATGGTTCACTGTTCGCACCATTAGGGTTTGTTTGGTATTTTCTTGATACCTGACTGAACTCTTCTAGTGCCATATAAAGGCACCACTCTTTGTTCTGCCCTTGCAGGAGATGGTTTTATTCTTTTTATATGTCTTTTCACAACGTCAAAATAATTACATAGCTTTCTTTATACCCTCCATAATCTTCTCTAAATAGCCTTTTTTAGTTCGCATACTTCAGACTGTTCCTGTTATTCCCCTGTGTATAAGTACTTTACAAATTTTAAAGTTCAGGTAAAAACAACGTTTTCCAGCCAGCTGAATGGAAAGTAACAGGTTCAGTATCTGTGTTGCTTCCTATTGAACCATGTCCTGTTTTCGTCCGACCATTTCCCAGTTTGTTCAGTTTTCTTTGAATCTGATACCATCTGAAAGTCTAATTTAGGTTTACTTCTTTTCTTCTAGTAAAAATACTGAGCAACACTGGCTCCAGTACACATTCCTGTGGAACCCTACCTCCTGTTTTGGCAGCAAAAAAATGGTGATACGCACCACTGAAAGACACAATGTGTACTGCCCTTGCACACAGTTGTCTATTGGAGAACCAGCACATTAGCAACTGTTGACATAAAACTATTTAATTGTCAAGCTTTGCACAGGTGGGCATCTTGCCGTGTTGCAGTGCCTCCCCTGTGATTTTACCAGCTCAAATTGCTGGTACTTTAGGGTACTGGAATATAGGATTTTGTAAAGGAAAGTACATCAGAAAGAAATAGTATTATTTTGCAAAGTTCTTTGAACAAATATTCTGTGCTAAGAATCAAATATTTTTTTCATGACTGCTGCAATAGAAGAGAACATACATGAGCTAAGACTAGGATTAATGCAGTTATAATTAAGCTGCTCTCAAAGTCATTAGATATTTTAAGCTGTTGAGCCATTTTTCCAGCCCATTAGCTTCATTTAGACATAATTACGTTTTTAACATGTTAGTCCAGATGATGCCTTTATTGTGGTTTTACATATACTACAGTGAAGTAGACATACTGCATGACAATGTGTCTTTGTTTTGGATATCTTGTATGGCCCCAGATATCTGAAGATGAGCTCTTGTCGGGCTGTTTTTGATGGGAGGTGGGGAGGGAGATGCTTTGAGCTGGTGGTAGGTTTTTGTTTTGTTTGCTATTTGCATTTTTCTGTGGAGTTTTTACAGTCTTTGTCAAGGCTGTGATTGCTTCTCAGATTGTTGCTCCTTTTCATTTCATGACTACTGTAATTATACCCCAGTTCTTGTTTCACAGATGTCATCCTGTTTGCCAAAGATGATGGTATTATATGGAACCATTCAAAAATTAAGAGAATACTTATTTTACGAAGTGGGTGCAATTGTTGTGGGATTTAAAGCTTCATTTACTACTTGGCCTCTGGTATCCTGAAAAGCATTAAACAAGAAGTAAGAAATTGGCCAGGTGTTTCTCCCTGCACAAAGGTAATCCTCAGACTTTCAGCCAGGAGCACCCTTGTTTGGCAGATGGAGGTTGGTTTGTGACTTTGAAATACATGTGTCACATTTTAAGGAAAAGCAACACATTTTGCCTGTTAGTAGGCTGTTAGGAAATCTTAGCCTGTGGACAGGAGACTCTAAGGAAGGTTGAGGTGCTATATTTGGAGAGTTTCAGGGAGATAAAGATTCAGGGACAGTTTCATTAATTCCCTTTTGCTTTGTGAAGATTTTTGATTAAGTTAGAGAGGAGCGTTACCAGCCCTTACTGATACTATGCTCTGTTATGTAGGCATCTCCACATTAGTTAACAAGGCATCTCAAATCAAGCAGAGAGTCTCCATTAGATCCAGTGACGTGCTTCTGAGTTTAAAATGAGACAGCTTATCCCCACAGTGGAGTCCGGAGCACGTCCAGGCTGTCTGGTCCCTCAAGCCAGTGGCGGGGCTTGTTTGGTACAGGTTGACAGGATTCCCACAGGCTAGTCCTCAGAGCTGGAAGCTGCTAGACTAAATAACAATAAGGATGTTTAAAGGCTGTTTCTCTTTCTAGTCCTTAGGCGTCTTAGCCAGGGCTTCAGAAAACGGCTGCTACTGATACCTTGGAATCTCTTTTGAATTAGGTCTGAAGAACTTAATATAGGGTTTGTGCGAGTGGTATGGAACAAAAAGATTTTTGTCCCTAGCATGTAGCAGCTTTTGCCCTAGAGATAAGAAAATGGAGTTCAGCTTCTTTTTCAGCTTCAAGTGCTTTAAATCCCCCCCCACCATATAACCCTGACAGTGGAAAAATACAAAAACACATGTGGGAACAAAGACCAAGATGACCCTAACAACAGGCCATTCTCTTGACTGATACAATGAATCTTAGGTTATATTTGGACTGTCCTTACTGGAGGACATGGAAGTCCTAACCCGTCTAACCCTGCATACAACATGGGGCAATCCTACAGTTTGTGGATTGTGTGGATCTGGATCCCCTGAAACTGAGGGCAGAATTTTCTCACATTTTTTCTTATCTTCTAGACTAGTATTAAGAGAATATCATCTCCCTCTAGTCTCACCTAAATGTTGTGTGAATCTGACAGTTTCATCTGGTGTGATCTGAAAATCTCCATCAAAATGAGCTCTGAGAGGCAAGGTGTTCCCTCACAGAGGTTTTGGGCTCTCATCAGGTTTAGATGTTATTAGTGCAAGCTACTTTTTGGTCACACACATCCTTGTAACATAGATCAAAGTCAAACAGAGAAGCACCTTATTAATTCAGGTACTTCTTCCATTACATAGGGATAAGAGAAGGCTTTGGGGGGTTAGAAGCAGAACTGATGCAGTTCCATTCCTCTTAGCACTTTGGTGGATTTCACTGTTTATGACTGAAGTGAAACAAATCACCAAAATTATAAGGATTGCATGAAGAGATGAAACTCACTGATGAAAAGTGGGTAAGCTTCAGTATTTAATTAATGGGTTTAATTACTGCATCTAATCATTGTGTTTAATTAATTACTGTGTCTAATTAAGATAACATTAGCTATGAATAAGCTATGTTGGTCTGGATGGAAAGCCATCTCCCCACTACCAGTCTCCCAGAGACAATCTGCCATTACACATTGAACTGATTCTTTGGATACTGCACTCTTCCTCCCGTGTGAAGCAAGGAGAATTTCTTGGATGGTGAGCTGGAGCTTCAGCTGCTGTTATGTAAGGCTTGTGCTGCTTTACACCTTCTTCCTCTCTCTTGTTTGTGGATTACAACTTCCCTCAGCTATGACAATTTCACTGCTGGACTTCAGAAGTAGCCACACGACTCTGCCAGGAGTGGGGAGTCTGGAGTAAGTACCTGAGAGCAAAGTATTGTACACATGAAAGGTACTGTACAAACTTAAGTCAGTTTAGTAATGCTTAGTACTTTGCATTTCTTTCTGATCTAATTTCCTGTATTGTGCTGCTGTGCCTGTAAATGTAAGTGATATGTTCTGAGGGGTCTTTTTCATATCAGCATCAGAAATAGTATGTGTGTGTGTCTTGCAGGCCACCAAAGTGGTATTTACATAGACTGCAACACAGGGTTTGTGTTGTATGACAAGGGTTTGACATGGGAATATGTAGAGAGTGTCCAAGCATATAGTTTGCTGGGATGGAGCTGGAAGACTGTGTAATGTGGAAAGATACAATCCTGGCCTGCATTTAGCCATATTGTCTCCTAGGAGTGGATCCTATGGTTAATCAAATCTTGAGGAGACCTGGCTCTTTATTTCAGATGGCCGTAGTGGTTTGGCTTCACAGGAGAGTTTTGAAGTGAACACATGTAGTATGGACAGAGGTCCAGGCACTGGGAAGTAACCAGAGAGCTTAGTTAGCTGCCAATAGATGTCTCCTGAGATTGCCTGAGGTTACTACTGGTGGTGATGGTTCGTTACTAGTTCAGTTCCCCATTTCCACAGTCCTGAGTTCCCCAGCAGTCACACTGCAAACAGTTCAGCTGCGTGACAATAAAGATAGTGGCTCATAGTGAATGTGAAGATTTGGATACTCTGCTTAGGCTTAGGGAACCTTGATTTCTTCAGACTTGTTTCTTTTGTTTGTCTCCCAGAGGTTGTCTTTTGATGGGTGGCTGGATCCATCCTAATAATTTGTGTTTTTTCTTGAGAATACGTAGTTTGTTCTCAGGGATGGCTGTTTCAAGTGTTTGCATTGCAAGAACTGCCTATACTAATGAAGTGCCTACAGTGAGCGCAAACTGAACTACCCATATAGTACCTTTGCTAGGTAATTTTAATGCAATTTTAATAACTCCATCGTCTTTGGAAGTACACTACCTTTACAGATACCATAGCCATCTCTCCTTCGAATCCCCAGGAAGACCATGAGAGTTTGAATACTCGTCTATATGCAGAGCTCGGGCAAAGGCAGAAACATACATCTCGGGTTTTTGCAATGAATGAATAAGCTCTCTTTTGACTGATTTTTCTGTAAGGCTGAATTATGCATCCTTCAGCTGATAGGCTTCAGAAGGCAAGAGTATTATTTTCTCCTTTTGTTCCTGAAAAACAAAGGCTATGTCCAGTGGAAAGAGGTCATTAGTTTTCAGAGGAAATGATGTTTCTTCTGGTATTTCACTAAAGTTTAAAGACTGTCATGTTTTGTCAGAAGGTATTTAGGTGAAGAACAGCTGACTAAGGGAAGCTGGCAGATGATATTTAGAGAAATTATTCAGTGTTTCTGCACTAGATTGTCTTACTCAGTTATTTGTTGTAAAGTCAAAATATAGTTAAGTAAATAATGTGAAGAAACAGAATGTGTAAAATCTGAATTTCTCTCAAAATTTCCTAGGGGAATCACAAATTTTGAATAGAACAGATATAAAGAAAGTTGAAAAGACTATGGTTCGTTATTCCTGACTTGTCTTTGAACATAGCAAAAAAGAAAAAAAATGCAATGATTTAGTCTGATAACTGGAACTAATAAAATTGGTCTGTTGCTTATTTCTATGATCACTTGCTACTTCCACTTGCAGGCCTGCAAGTATAAAGTCACTTTTTCAGTTAAGACTATTGTTTACAGTGTTTTATTTCTCTTTTTAAATATCTAAAGGATTTCTTATATTGAAATCTGGGGGAAATAAATGAACAGTTCAGATTATATTACACCTCTCAGCTTTTCTTGGCTTATTTGCATCCCAAACAAACACAAAACTTCTTCCTGAAAGTAATTTGCAGGAAAACTGTGCACAAAACATTCATTAAGAGTCACAGTAGTGACAGGAACCAAATTAGAACAAGAACATTGCCATTACTATGCATGTCCAAACTTGACGGGCAATGAGAACACAAACACAAATATAATTTCAGTGAGTGTCTTGACTTGTGGAGAAACAGCTAAAGCATAGAAATTGTATTTCATTCCCTTGTATTTACAGCTGGGAGAGAACAATCACTGTCTCTCAGCCTTTATATCAATAGTCAACTATGCTTTAAGGGGAACCACTACCAATATCAATTGCAACATAAGGTTGGCGAAGGCTGTTTCACTTTTAAGTGGACAGGAAGGATAAGAAATGGCTTCAGCAGCACGATCATTCACTGGCTGTTGGAGCTGAGGGAGGCAGAGGGCAGGTAAAGAACATAACCATCCAGTTGGTACCAACACAGAAATATTGAATACTTACAGCTGTATATTTAGGGCTCGTGTCTTGCATTCCTGTGCTGCTTTTCAAGTTAACTTTGAATTTCCAGATGGAGGCTTAGTTCTCCACTGCTGCCATGCAGAGACGTAGATATCTAAGGATCTGGTCAATCAGAGGAGGGCAAGGCAGCAATTTTGTTGATGCAGAAATTATATATGGATTCCATTTCAATTTCCTTTAATGTTATTTGTATGCTTTTGCTCCTGAGCACTTGTATCAGCTCTTCCCCCTCCCCAGGGAAATCTGCAGTGCTCCCAAGATTTTGCTTACTCAGTCATCCAGGAGCTCAGAGCACATCAGAGTCCTCTCTATACCCATGGGTTTTCTTTCTCTGAAAGTCTGAGCACAAGTAGGGCTGGTGAGTGCCCAGACCTTGACCTAGTATGAAGATGTCACACAGTGCGAGCACAAATGTAGATCTGGAAACTTGAAAGTGTCCCAGAGTCGAGCATATACATAACTTCATCAGCGTAAGGAACTCAGCTGTTACCCCACGGAGTTTCTCACAGACAAGACACTAGAAAGCCTCCAGGTGTGAGGGATTAATCCCTTTTCCCATGAGACCTTGTGAGAGAACCTTGGCTCCTTACTGTCAGAAGACACAGGCCACCTCAACACCATCCTGCTCCTTACAGTGCTGAGCCTTCCCTCTGGCGGAGTACAACTCCTTTTTGACAGGTGGATACTGCTGGAAATCTTCTCCAGCCCAGTTTGAGAATCTCCCACCAGCATCTTTATATGATCTGTCTCATAGATGACCAACTATATAGTTTTTATTTGAAAGACAGAAGACATGGATACAGTTATTATTGAATAAGGCTGATAGGTTTTCGTTGTTTGGATTTCTCACTCTGCCCCAGATTCAGCCACTTGGACTCAGCTAAGAATTACAGTTTAATTTAAGCAGAGATGTTCTGTTTTCAATTATTTTCTGTTACCTCCCAAAGGAGTGTTTTATCTGGGTATCTATTTTTCACCTGGAGATCACTGTTACCATTCTTGGATCATCTATTAGCTGATGATGGTTCTTGCTGACTTGGTGGAGAGATTGCCAAGGAAAACTTGTGTATTAGCCTTTATACTACATCAAGGACTTCAGGTTGTTTTTAACAGAAGTAAAGGGAAGAGTTTTTTCCCCTTCACGTTTCAGCAAAGATCAAAACTGGATCAATTGTTTCCTCCTGAAATTGAGAGCAACACCTCTTAAAATAGTTTAAATGGAAAAAAAGGCTGGAAGTCCTCAGCAATCACACAATCTGACGTTCACAGAGTACAGGAGTAGAATTTGTGGATTAGAGTGGGTTTTTTAATATTAAAGCGATTTGTGTATACAAATATAGAAGCATATGTGCATACATATCACAGAATCACAGAATCGCAGAATGTTAGGGATTGGAAGGAACCTCAGAAGATCATCTAGTCCAATCCACCTGCCAGAGCAGGAACACCCAGATAAGGCTACACAGGCGTCCGGGTGGGTTTTGAATGTCTCCAGAGAAGGAGACTCCACAACCTCCCTGGGCAGCCTGTTCCAGAGTCACCCTCACTGAGAAGAAGTTTCTTCTCAAATTTAAGTGGAACCTCTTGTATTCCAGCTTGAAACCACTACCCCTTGTCCTATGATTGGTTGTCACTGAGAAGAGCCTGGCTCCATCCTGCTGACACTCACCCTTTACATATTTATAAACATTAATGTCTGCTTTTATAAACATTATGTCTGCTTTGAGGTTACCATCTGCCCATGACATATATATTCTAGCTGACATTTTGGGAAAAGCTGGATAATCTTTTTTTTGGAATTAAAATAACAGCTATCATGTACGTACCCCAGATCAACAGGCATCTGCTGGTCAATTTTTAAGGTAGTGAATGCATGTAGTCTCTGTCTCCTTCATAATACATTAATCTTTTCTGTATAATTTAATGACAGGCAATTACTTGATGGCTGTTTCCCTCTATAGAATCCCTCAAGGATGTTAATCTGCAGTGTGATAATGAACAAATATTTTTTAATGTCTGGTATTAGTGTTCCACAGGGTAATACCACAAGAGGTGGTTTCCAAGTAAGATATTCCTACTGAATAACCAAAGTAGCTAGAACAGTAGGATTCACTAAATAGCTATATTAAACAGGTTTTGTTTTGTTTTTGTGAGCTAGAATAATCAGCTTTGCAGGTTTGCACTTGCTTTCAAAGAGCAAATGGTGTTAGCATGTGTATTTGTGATACACAATAGCTGCGAATGACTGCACTGGAAGCAGAGAACACTTACTAGTAGATTAGATAAAGCATTAAAAAGCACTGATTCACTACTAGCACAGACTAGACCGTATAATGGTGCAGCTCAATCTTCCACCACAAAAAATCACAGGGAACCAGGAGAGTTACAAGATATTATGACATCAAATAAGCATGTCTTCTCTAAGCCACTCTTCAACAGTGACTAACTCACTGCCAAAACTGACTACCAGGTTTATGCCATGTTTCTTTTAGCTGTAATAGAAAAGTGTGTATCTAAAACCCTGAAGTATCTTCTACGCTTACAAAAACCATGTTACTGTCTCTCTCTGAAGCCCTATGATGAATTAGGGAAAAAATAATTAAAAAGCAAGCTTTTTTAAATAGCAGCCTATCACTCCATGTAACAAATGTACAGTACTTAAGTTGCTAGGCATATTTTAGCAGCTGCCTGTGCTGTTTAAGTGCAGCCTGTTCTGACAGCTATGATAACAAATTGTTCCAATAAGATCTGGAACTAATAAAACCCCATTTCCAACACGCTTTGTCCCCAATGCCTACAGTAACAGTAGTTTGTGCCTCAAATCCTAGGGCACACTCACAACAGGAGACACAGTCTAACTTTGTTTGTGTGCTCAGGGCTCAGCCAGCCACACACCTGTAGTTGCTACTGGCTCATGAAACCTGTGAAAACTTTGAATCTTTGAACTTTCTTTTCAGTTTTTTATGTTTGATTGAATCTGACCTGTGGGTCCATAAATCAGTGGGGAAGGAGACCACAGAATAGCTGATTTCCTTGGAAATCAGGCTACCATGAGCCCTCTGAAGTACTCAACTGTTTTATGTTTCATGAATGCCATATTCCTCATCCATAGGTTTAAAGTAAAAAGACTGAGTTCTCATATATTTGCATGTCTTTACAACACAAATACAAACTCTATTCTTCTGCTCAATCTGGTTCCATCTTAATCAAATCTCTGACCTCACAAAGGTTGTTTATCTGCAAATCCAGGCTTCATCAAGGTGCTTAAGTGTGTGCTTGTATTAAGCATCTGAGTCGCCCTGCTGACTCCAGTTGTACGTACTTAAGGACTTTGATGAGGAAGTTTCTGAATATGTGGATAAACATCTGGTGCTTTCTCAAAGTGAATGAAGGGATGAGCTGTTGTTAGCTCATTCACTGAGCTCAGATGGACTGCAAAAATGTGGTGGCAAGTTAAAATCAGATGGCTGAAATTCTAGTGCCCATCATCAACCACCCAGTGCCTTTGATGCCCTGAGTTAAGGCAATCTGATATACCTGTGAATCAGCTCCAGCACCAATTAACTTTTCGTCCAAGTATGTTAAGATGAACCTAAATCAAGGACAGTAGCAGTAATGGGAACATCAGAATGATTAAAAAGTGGCAGTGAGCTTTATTTTCTGTTTTACAACTGATGATTGCCACTCATAGCCTAGGATAGATTGTACTTTGCTAAACCTATAATCCCATTGCCTTTTGATTAAGTGCCTTGCAAACCTCACTGCCTTCAGCGTGGCTTCATTTTTGAAAGTAACGGCAACATTAATCTCAGAGGGATGATTCGTAGCGCAAGATACGAGTCGGCATGAAGAAGGTTGTGCATTAAGGGAAAACTGGTCCTACAGGGGAGTTAGGCTTAGCTCCCTCTGTGATTAATCATCTGCCTCCCAGCTGCTGCTCTGAGGTTTTTTTAATACACTCCAAATGCAAACAAAGGCACAAATATACCTGGAGCCAAAACTACTTCACAGCTTTCAAAGTTGCTTTTCAAACACAAGACCAGAAACAGTTCTTAAACAGAGATATTCCTACTGTTATTTACCTCAGTATTGCTCAGTCCTTGCTCTGTTAGTTAGACAACCAACTCACAGGCCAAATTTAATCCTTTATTAAATAGGTAATATACCTTGTCAGTGCAGCACTCATACATCTGCAATTAGAAAAAAAGAGACTCAGTTAAATGAAACAGAAAGTAATACTCTGCTACAAGTTCCTACTTCCATTTTCTCTTACAGTCATGAGGCATATTAGCAGAAAATCTTACGGATATTTTTAGGTAAAAGATTCTAGAAGTGTTTACTGGAAATTATTCTGGGACTAAACTGAAGTATAGAGGGGAAGCCAGATATAGCCAAAAATTTGGCCACTGTTTGCGGCTAAGAAGGAGGAAAGAAAGGAAAAAATATTACGAGGTCTCACAACAGGAGAGGTTAGCAGTGGAATCTCAGAGGGAGATCTACTGTTCAATATATTCAAAAAAGACCTGAAAAGGGAGATGAATAATGGGGTTAGAGAATTTGTGGATGCCACCAAATTATTCAGGTTTAATTAAAAAAAAATCGTAAAGAGTTGTGGAGATGTCATGACAGTTTTGGATGGATAATGTACAGCATATTAAATGAGTAGTGACCCAGGGAAAAGGTGTGGTTACTTTGCATTTCTCCTAATGTAAGAACTCAGGAACATCAAGTGAAGCAATTGTGATGTAGGTTTTCAACAAGCTAATAGATTTACTTACTTTTATATGCCATGCAATTTGATTTTTAAACTGTCTTTCACAGGTGTTCTGGGGACTGAAAATATAAATGGTTCAAAAAGCACTTAGCCATGCATCTAGACATTGAGAAAAACCCATCAATAGTCATTACACATCAAAATAAGGATATGAAAATAGCTAGCTCTAGGGAAATGCTCCCACAGCAGAAGACGCTCTCCCGAAATCCAGAGCGGTTAAGTCTAAAAGAGAGAATAAACCGTTTCTTAGGAAGAAGAAAGGACCTTGCTATTATTTTCACAAGTTATTTTTCTTTCTCTATGGTATCTCTTGCTAGTTCCATCTCCGAGTTGAACCTCCATTACTGATAAAGCCCTGGTGTTTTGAACTTCCTTTCCTCATGGTTTTTCCACTGATCTTCTAAACAGGGAGATATTGGTCTGCAGTTGGGACCTATGGCCTGTTGTAGGCTGAATTTCTTGGCACCCTCACAACTGAAATAGCCATAGCAAATAGCATTAGATGATGAGAAGAGAATGTTGTTACCGTTAGCCTCAATGTGATGGTTATCCAATTGACAGCCAAGCCAGAGGTGCCACAGCAAAGATGCATCTTAGGCCTGCACATGGAGATCCATTAGCCCTGTCTCTGCACTGATGCCTGCAAGAGCACCTTTTGAATGCAGAAGTTGTCATCCTGAATGAAACTGTCCAAACTCCATGTTTTTGTATCAGAAGTGCCAACAAGTATGAAAAGATCCTGCCCTTCATTATGCTCTGCAAAGCAAGCACTGTACAAGCCAACATTCACAGCAAGTTCCTTAACATAATTTAGCTAGATGAGGGGCTCCTAGTTGTGCAAGGATGTGTTTTATGCCCATCTTTCTAAGCAAGATGGTAGTGCCTTTTGTAGGGAGCACCACACACAGTTTGTTAAATACTCTAGCAGTTTTGGAAAAGGTCACTGTCGTAGGTTTTTAAGTCTAGAGAAACTTCCCTGCTCACAAAGTTCCTTCTCCCAGTTGTGATGAGACAGTGACCCTCAGACCCAGTAATCTCCCTTGTACTGTGGTGGCCAAGTTCTGCGCCTTTTGCACTTCTGGCACTCGTTGGGGAACGGAGTTGATACTCCTCTCTCTCATCTGCCAGGTAGGCATCTCCCAAGCCCACCAACAAGAAGCAGTGCAGCATCTATAGTCACTACCTCCCTTGACAAAGCGATGGAGAGAACAGGAGAGCCCTGAAATCAAGTTCCTTTTCTGTTTAGATGTTCCCTAGAGCCTGTATATGTGGAGGAGGAAGTTGTGTAAACTATACCAGGGGCTTTCAGTATATTGACTGGCATTCTTCCATTTTCCCCCATTTAGCCCAACATTATTGTGAGTGAGGACAGAAAAATATCATACCACAGATGTAAACTTCCATTTCCAAAAGTTCCATCAAGAAAGTTAGAGAGTTGAGTCAATTCCTGCATTTGGTCAGGCTTTGTTACATGGTGAATGTTGCATTGGTCCAGAGAACAAAGAATAACTTTGTCAGCCTACAACGGGAGGATATTAAATTGGATTCATCTGCTCAGCCAGGCAGATGAACCCACCTTCCCCACAACTTCATGGAATACTAGCGACACAGTAGCTGGTGAGCAAAAGCTTCCTTCCAGAAAGCTTTCATAAAAATGATAGTTTATCTTAGCTTGAAAGGAAAAAAAAAAAAAAAAGTGGGGACTCTCAGTCCTTCAGAGGACAATAACTGAATGGAGATGGCTTTTCTTATACTGGACAAGATGGCCCTAGTCCTGAAGGGCAGGGCTGCACATGCAGGTCTTCTCTGCAGGGTTTCTTATTGTGACTCTCCAGTCACTATTACCTGACTTTCCTGTCGTCCTGCAATAGAATCCCTATCTGGATCCCTAGAGGTCATCTTGGACTGTGGGCCCTATTGTGTTGGCAAAAATTTCTTAGTGAACTCAGGCCTCGTTGTTCTCTCAACGGAAAGATTTTGACACATTGAGGATAAATATCTTGTCCTACCCAGTGTGCTACTCTAGATGGACCGAAATGAAATGTAGCCATTAGAGACATATGGCACAAAATTATTACAAAATTCAGGAGCCAGATAATTGTTATTTTGGATTCTTCCACATCAATGTACTTGTGAGGTCACAGTGTCAGAAAGATTAAATAATATAATTTATTACTCATGTACGGCAGAAATGTTTCTTTTTTATATATTACTGGCATACAAAACAAGAAAAAAACCCGACCAACCAAACAACAAACCACAAACAAACAAACCCAACAAACCCAAACAAACCCCCAACACACCAAACCAAACACAAAACTCCCCCACAACGAACCAACCAACCAAAAAAAACCAAACCAAACCAAACCAAACCAGACCAGACCAGACCAAACCAAACCAAACCAAACCAAACCAAACCAAAACAAAACAAAACAAAACAAAACAAAACAAAGAAGCAAGCGAAGCTCGTGGTGACATATCTTAAACTAAAATAGGCAGGATTAGATGCAATTTAAGAGGCTTATTACCATTCAGTGGAGTAACCAAAGAATTTCCAAAGTATGCCTATATTTTTCTTGGATATGCTTCAGAGACAAAGGATAGCCTATGGAAAAGAAGCTGGAAATGCAAGGTAGAAAGCTGCATGTGTGGTCCTTTGTGGAATGGCAAATATCGTATGTAAAAGGGGAGACAATAATACAGTATGTTCCTCATTGTGCTGCTAAACCTCATCAGAAATATTCAGTTTACTTTAAGAGATCCCTGAATTTAGTTCATTTTTGGTTATCTGTAGTGAAAGCGTTGTTTGTTTGTTTAAATAGTGATATAACACTAAAACTGGTCACCAAGTCTGGTGTTATATGAAGAAATCCAGTTAAATAATACACAAAGTCAACCAAGAAAATGTACACTCTGTTTATGTTGCAGTGATGTCCTTTAGACTCACTGCTGACTTATGGCAGGTGACTGGAGGCAGGCTGCTCCTCGTTTCCTTCTCAAGAAGCATTTCTATTGTGTATATGGCTATCCGGTTTATCATAAGGCTTTTGTAACCTCTGCTGAAACCTAGAGTTGTTTATTTTCATGGGCTGCTGCTCTTGACATGCTATATATTTTTTGTTTAATTCCTATAGCAAGCAATTTTATCGTTCAGCTGAGTTGCTCTCCTAGCTTTAACGAAATTGATTATAGGGTATGTAGTGACATAGCACCCTTTTTTTCAGACTTTAAAGCTGCAGACAAGTCCCCTCAAGTATCTGGCTTCTTATTTAACCTTTTCCTGGAATAAATATGCAATGAATAAATGTATCACATCCTGGGGCCAATGTATTTAATGTGGATCCTGAACTGCAAAACTTCCAAAAGCTTCTTGTGAATCCTTAGCTGCTCTTTTTTTTTTTTTTTTTTCAAATTTGGTTAATTCTCATCCTTCAGGTATATTTGATGAGCTCTGGCACTCTGCAGTTGGTATAGTATGTGTACTGCTGCTGGCTTGCATTTCCAGTGCAAGGAGAGTTGAGGGAATGCAACTTGGAGAGATGAGGGAACGAGGCAGATCCCGAAAGCTGTGGGGTCTGGCAGCACGATGCCAAGAGATGGATCAGCTCAAACACTGCTAAAGCAGAAAGCCTGAAAAGCAAAGAAGACAATGATTTCAGAACATCGTCAAGAACACAGTGACTTGCTGAAAGAGCCTGTAACTACAATGGGAAGGTGAAATTCATTCAGTCATCTGCTATTAATTATTCACTGATCTCTCATCTCCACTTGATGGGAAAATGAATGAAACCTAGTGACCTTTGGAACAATTTTGTTAATGTGTAACTGCTTTGCAAAACGGTTTCAAATCTGATTTGCTGAAGTAATGTTCTCTGTTCTTGTTTAAAGAACGTCTCTGAGGTCTATTTTTAATAAAGGGTTACAGAGCTCTTGGAGATAAAACCGGAAGGTGCAGTATGCAAAGAACTTTCACATGGAATACTCAGAGTAATTGTGTCATGTAGTTGTGCTTATAGAAAGTTGTTAGTCAATTGCAGTGGTTTTCACTAGTCTTTCTCTAGATTGTAGATGGGGGATTATGCTTAGTTCTATATTATTCCAGTTTTATGCTGTTGTAAAGTGATTAAAATTAGGACAGTTAAATTGGTTTCAAAATTGAAGTATTGCAATAAATGTATGCATGAGGCTCCAAACTGATTTCCAGGAGTAAAATTTCTGTACTGATACATATTTTTTAATGAAAATATACCAGTTAAATCTGCTTAACAATCTGAAACTAAAACTCAGCTAGACACCTTGCAGGCTGAATAATATCAACATGTTTATGAGACACAAAATAATTAACAAATGAGCCCTCAGTACCACTGGATACTGGAGATAAAAAGGTAAATAGTTCCCAAAGTATTATTAAAGCTTTTGTTTATGTGGCTGGTTTTGCCACAATGTTTTCCAGTTACCATGGCAACTCTACCCAACTGTGTGAGCCATATAAGGCATTTTTACTCCGGCAAACAAAAAAAAAATGGTCAGCTGGCTACAGGGATGCTGGCGCACCAGGACACACTGTTGAATAGCACAGCTGAATACCCCTCCAGGGATTAGTACTCAGAGTGGCACTAAACACTCATCCTCAGCTTGACTGTGGTTGCATCACATCCCTTATGAAACAGGAGTTATCCCTAAGATGTTTTGTTCAAGAAAGGTTTCACTGCAGAGAAGCAAAAAATACTTTCTTAATCAAAGTCGTAACTTTCCCGAGCTTTTCGCTGTTGCAAAGTCTTGCCATTCTAATACCCAAACACTGAATGACTAGGTAAGAACAAAAAATTTTAAAAAATATGCTATTTTTAAAAATAGCAGAAAAAATTTTCTCTGGTTACTTATGAAAGAGAGAATTATTTATCTGTAACTTCAGTAATGAAGTTTATTCAAATGCCAAATATGTACTGGCAGAAGACCTTTGATAGCTACCCTCCAAACAAATACTCTCATCTGACTTGCCATCTTATGAATCATGTTGATATTTAGGCACTCTTTGTTCTCCCTGGAAAGCCTGTATTAGCTTGTTTATACTCAAATGGACATCTGAAAAGAAAGGTTTTTCTCTCACAATTGCTGTGAGTGAACTTGCTTCTGAGGAAGAGGAAAAAAATAGCATATATTAAGTGACTATTCCTACAGGGACTTTAACAGATCCAGATGTCTATGTCTCCAGAAAGTCACATTTTCATAGCTGGAGAGAAGTGCTTGTGATGGCATGGGAACTTTGAGAGTGCATTCTTGTTATAGTGCAGAGATGTTTCACATCACTCAAGCACAGAAACGTAAAGCTGAAGAAAATTTCAAGAGACCATCCAGTACTCTTTGAGTTGAAATAGGGTCAAGAACACCTACAGCAACATTAACAGAGGTTCATTTGACAAGATGTAAAAAAAAAAACAAAAAAAAACCTTCAAGAGGAAATTCTACAGGCAATGTAGATTTTTTTTTTTTTTCCCCAGAGCTAAACAAACCAGATTCTACTTTTTTCTCATTATTCTTGAACGTATTTTCATTCTACTTATCTGAAGGACTATCAGCAGCTTGTCTGCGTTTCTCAGAAAGTCTCACACACTGGATAAATAGATACGGGCCATGAATGGTGTTCATGTCTTTTTCTGCAAAGCTGCTGAACAACCATTGTGCAGCTAAGCAGTTAATAGATTTATTTTTAGCAAGTTACATCTTGTTTATTTTGAACTCTACTGACCCTACTTTAAACATATTTGAATTTTGATCCCATTCAGAGTGCCTGCAGGTCTTTTGAAAACTGATGTCATTTACAGAATTTAATAGTGTGGGTTTTTTTTTTTCCCATGATTCAAGTCATTACTGAAAATAGTAAATGGAAACAGATCTCGAAAACAGTTGTATCAGATCTTGTTTGAGATTTCTCCCAGTGAACTTTATAGGCACACAGTACAATAAATCCTTTTCTTAGCAATGCGTTTCAGTGGGCTGTTCTGGGATAGCTAGTCAACAAGATTTCACTGGCAAATCAGGGCACTTCAGGGTCCCAAGTACTTATGTGTCTGCAGGTCTTGTTCCCTGAAGTTCCTGTTAAAAATACACTCCAAGTGGGCCACCAGAGCAGAGCAAATGTTCCTTTGCTGCACACAGAGCACATGTATGTAGTGGGAGCAGAACGACCCATGCTCCTGTGCCCAGGTTTCCAAGGTGGCCGGCTCTGGTGTGCAAACTGGCCACCTGAGCAATGAAACATGCATCTGCTGTCATCATCTACTCTCCTGCTTGGGTACTGTGCTGTGGTAAACATTTATGGCTGTATCTACATCAGTGTTTTGGTTTAGATAGCTGAGCTTTCCCTTTTGAAGTGGGTCTCCAAATTGCTTTTCTCTTACTGTGCTTTGGTCTAGTCTCAGAGCTTATGATTGCTTTCAGTCAAAGATGAACTAGAAGCTGTGCTCCAGCAGGTATATCAGAGAGAGACACTCCAGCTGCAAAAGGGCGCTTAGTCCTTGGGATAGACTAACATCAGCCCAAAGGAAAAATTGTGGAAATGCTCAGACAACACCAAGAGCTGGTACTGTCATCCTCAGCACTGCTGTAGCTCCTAGACCTGTTTCTTGTAGTTAAAAACTATTCCTACTGTATTTCATGACTTTCTGCAGCAAACTGCATTGTCAGAGGGCAGACAGTTTGTCTGGTACAGAAAAAATATAGTAGGGAATTCTAGCAGGTTATGAAAAAGTCTTTTTCCTGAATTGCCTGTCATAAGAAGGATCAGCTTATATAAGAAATCCCTAAATTGCATTTAGTCAAGTCATCCTCTTGCCACAGAATGGGAGCAAAGAGCAGCTAAAACCCAGAGTGAGTGAAAGCTTAGAAGTACTTTGGCAGGCTACTGTCGAATCCACTGGATTGAGATTCTTGACCCTGCATAATTTAGGCACTCAGATCACTGAAATATGGGATTTTTCTTTTTAGTAAGTAGACTTTTATTTTTCATAAAATACAAAACTACAGAAGAAACACCAATGCTTTATGGAGTACTTACACATGCCCACAAAGATGGGATGTCAAAGCTAGCATGTAATAAGGATTTACATAATAAATAATGCATTAGTGGCTAGTCTATCAGCAGCTATGTATTAAACAGAGATTTATTTTTGAAAGCAAAATTTTGAAAGAAATGGAGGGAAAGTAAAATTGACCTGAAACAGGGTTATCTATGCAGATTTCAAATATATAATCCCCAGGAGCACAGCAAAATCTTTGTTATTGTTGTAAAATAAGACTGATTTGAAGAGAAAGATTGGCAAAGACTCAAGGAATCTGTGATTCCTTAGTACACATATGATGCTGGGAAGGATTGCAAGCCTAAAGTTTTTTTCAGAAAAGCTTTGGTCCACAACCAAATAAATCAACTATTTTTTTTAAGCTGAGTATGTGTTTCTTTTGTAACTCTCTAATAGTGGATATATTTTTTTTTATCAAAATCATTCCTTAAGAATCTTCTCTTCATAGACCTCCATGACTGAGACACATTCATACTAAAATAAGCACATGGTGATTGTGCCATGAGCCAACACACCCTGCTGAACAGTGGGAGTTACTGTAGGACTCTTCTTTGGTGCCTGTGTTATCCAACAGCATGAATGGCCATGTGATGTAGGTGATCGACTCTGTAAAGGTGGAAGAAGATTCAGAACAAAAGATTCTGTGCAGGATCTTAAATTTCATGTATTTGCTGTTCATGGCATACAGATAATGTGTACAAGATTGGCCATAAAACATGACATGCAGAGAGGTTGGAATATCTTGACAAATACCTTGAGCTCTATAGCTTTGTTATTCCTGGTTTTGGTACCATACTGTGGTTAGCAACTGGTGTGAGAAGAAAGGCCACACAGGGCCAGTTCGGAGTTCTACCTCTATCTTGTTTCAAACTGCAGCCAAGAGCAGAGGCTCAGAGAAGAGTATAAACCCAGAAAAGTTTATAATATTTCCTGTTATGGGCATTCTCCTGTCCCCTATATATCTTGAGCTCAAAGACATCTTGAGCTAAAGATGATATCTTTGTGTTTAATCGATTTAATGCATTTTCCTTCCACAATTTTCTTGTGGCTTTTTAAACTTTATGTGACCTTTTAGCATCTACAACATCCTGTATCAATGAATTCCCTAGTTTAAACGTGTTTTGGGGAAGAAATACCACCTTCAGTTTGTTTTGGAACTGTTGCTGGCTAGTTTAGTTGAAAACCTCCCTATATATGTGTGTGGGATCCATATGTGGGAAAGCAGTCAGATAAACAGTCAGCAAACTATCACTCCAGTTGCACTTAGAAAATACTTTGAAACCTTGTGGAATCTCATTGACAGCTGGATGCCTAAAGATGCTGTTGAAAAAGTACATCTTAAGTCTGTCAGCATATATATAAAGGAGGCTTTACCTGACACTTAGGAAAAAATGAATCATGATGCAAAAGCAACATAGCTCTGGTTCTTCCTGAAATAGAGCTAAGACAAAGTTAAGGAAGTACAGACAACTACTAAAGATACTAAGATTCAGGCAGCCTAAAGTTACAAGAGCTTAGACAAATGTCTTCTTGTGAATACTCTCCTTCTGTGAATGTTTATAAGATTGGTTTTATCTCAAGGCCTGCCCCTCTAATAGCAGTTTAAGTGAATACATTACTTATTTAAGCTAGGTGGCTGAGAAATTCATCTTTCTTCTACTTCCCTGTTTCAGATGTGGCAATATCCAAGAGAGAGATGATACGGGCAGGTGTGGGGAGAAATGTCTTCAGCTGTCTCACTTTGATCCTCCAGCAGGTACCTCTGAGTATCTTTGGAGACTGGAGTTAACAGGGTGTCAAGAAATCTTGCACTGACAGGATGTCTTTAAGAGATTTGGGGAATAACCCTGTTGCTCAACCTGTGTCCCCATTGCTGTGGTCTTTTCTATCCTTAGCTCTGTGGGCTTCAGGCCCAACAACACTTCTTGTAGGGTTTGCTTGCAGTTTAACTCCAGCAATGCCTCACACTGGGAGATGCAGATGGCAGTTTCCCATGACAGTGCCTTGGTTTGTTTTCCCCACAGCTTAAGGAACATCTGCTCCTATACAGAATACGTTTGGATGTGGGGAGCACATTGATTAAACCTATTCTGACACTGATGGTATGGTGGAAGATTAAGAGATATCCAGCAACATTCAGGCTGGGCACAGACTGATTAAGTTGCAGCTCTGCAGAGAAGATCTTGGGTATCTTGGTGGATGGCAAGTTGAAGATGAGTAGTCAGTGCACTCTTGTGGTAACTGCACATGGGGCCGTATTGAGAAAGCAGAGCCAGCAGATAAAAATAAGTGATTATTTCTCTCTCTTCCTCACTGGTGCAGCTATTTCTGAGCACCTCAATACAAGGCAGATGTCTGCAAACTGGACAGAGTCCAGCTGAAGGCCGCTGAGGTAGCTGTGGAGAAGCTGAGGGAGCTGGGTTCATTCAGCCCGGAAAAGGGAAGGATAATGGAGAATGTTGCTTCTGAGGCCAAGCTTTTCTCAGATGCACGCAGCAAAAGGACCAAAGCAATGATTATAAGTTGCAGGAAAGGAAATCTTGGGTAGGCATAAGGGAAAAAAAAATCCCTGTCGGAGTAGCTAAATATAGGAACAAGTGCTGCAGGAGAGACTGTGGGATCTCAGTTCTTGGAGGTTTTCAAAACTCAGCTGGACCTAACCTGACCTAATGTTGGAGCTAGCAATGCTTTGAAGAGGGGGCTTGAACTGAAGGACCTCCAGAGGTCCCTTCTAAAATAAAGTAGTTGCACATATAGCTGGTGAACCAAAAACCAAATTGCCTATGCATTTGCTCTGAGACTCAAGCTCAGTTTTGCAACCAGGTAAAGCCTCAAGGAGTTTTGCTTTCTTTTCTTGTCAGCCATTTTAAAGCATTTTTAAAATATGAGAATAAAAGAAAATAAGGTCTCCTTACAAGCCGTGGCCGTTCCCTACTGCATTCCATTATGTGAAGCAACAGAGTAGTCTGTTTTAAAAATGACTTCTGTGTTATCAAACAGATGTTAGGAGTATGACATAACTCCACAAATGTAGAAAGCTCAAATAAAACCCTTATCTTCTTTGTTCCCAGTGCAAGTTAAAAGTAATATTAACTGTACAGGTATGAAGGTGTCCAAAAGTGTTGAGCAGACCAACAGGTCTCCTAGCTTGGCAATGCACTGAGTTCCTCACAGCATTAGCATAAAGGATTTAAAGCAAGATTTTAGTTGGAGAAATGTCTAAACAAATTTATTGTAAGAGGCTGTCAAGTGTATTGCAGTGATGGTAATCATACACAACTTTCAAATTAAGATATATTTTCTTTCGATTTCAAAGCCTTCATTTTCATCTTATTGATAGCATCAGATCCAAAATATTTCTCTCCTTTTCTTATTCTCTTCAGAAATGAATCCTTCAAAAATTCTATTTTCCAGTATGACTGAGGAATGGAGTTGAAAACTGCTAAATTATTCTGTTGCTCATGGTAGAAAACATGTCAAGGTTTAAAGCAAGGCGACAATAAACCATGGCAGATGGCCTCTGTTAATCCCTGCCACCGTAAAAGGTGATAGAAATATAAAGAAGAGGGGCTTCAAGTTAGAAACAGGCTTGCAAGTTGGAAAATTTTAAAGACTTTACTAATGCTATTAATAAATAGAGAAAATGATACAAAATATACAAAACCAATCTTGAATGCCTGATATGGAGTTGGCGCCACTCCAGTGGTGGAGCTAGCAGCTGGCTTGGCTCCAGCAGCTGTAAGGCAGGCACCTGCAAGTGGGACTTCACAGCAAACCAGAAACTGGATTTCAGGGATGCAGGGCCTGGGGCCTTTAGACCGCAGGCAGACAGACAGGGTCCTCTCTAAATGCTGGCCATGGTCGAAGATGGGCAAGACCCTTGTGGTCCCATCTTATATAGGGTGTATGATGATTATGGGATGGAATACTCAGTTGGTCAGTTTTAGTCACCTGTTCCATCCGCCCCTCTTGGCAAACATGCCCCTTTCAATTATGGGATGTTATCAGAATTCTTAGCTGTCATAGCAATAAATCTAAACATGAGCTTCTTCAACATTCCATTGATTGCTCTTATCAGTTTTGAGCACAGTGTCTGAAAAACATGCAGGCAAAAATTCAGAAAAGTACAGTTACTAGGAAGAAATTAGCTGAAAGGAAAAATTCACTAAAAGAAAACTGGTCTTGTTTTTAACGAAACCAGGACAAAACCCAGCTCTGTCTTTCATGTGAGCTTTACTGTGCTACTGGGATCATGCATTATTAAAAAGTTATTTGTCAGAGAAGTCAATGGAAATGAGTTTGAATTCTCATGAGGACTGTACCTGTTAAGCAATAAAGGCCTTTTCTTATCTGATCTTTTTGCACAGTAGCATCAGACACTGAAACTAGTGAAAAGTGCTACTCACTCTTTTTTAATATAGGAGAGTGCTGTCTGTCAGAAGTAACTGTGTACTTCATGCAAGGAGAGGCTCATATCTACCCTTAGACGAAGTTCATTTATGAGGAAGGCACTCTGGAGCTTATTATACAAGGAGTCTTGACGCTTCAGACAGTATTACTTCTAAACACCAGCGTACCAACCCACATCCAAACCTCTGCAGTCTTCAGAGTGACTGGCCAAGCTTACATTTTCACTTCAAATTAGCATTTTCACTGAAGTATCTCAGTTCATGTGAAAGAGCAAACTTTTTTTGAATCACTTATTCCCTTCAGTGCTGGGTTTGCATGGCAAGGTTTTGGTAGTGGGAGGTGCTACAGAGGTGGCTTCTGTGAGAAGCTGCTGGAAGCTTGCCCCATGTCTGACAACCAATGCCAGCTGGGTCCAAGATGGACACACTGCTGGCCAAGGTTGAGGCCATCAGCAATCGCAGTAGCACCTCTGTCATAACATAGCTAAGAAGGGGGGACAAAATCCTGCACAACTGCAGTCAGAAGAGAAGAGTGAGAATATGTGAGAGGAACAACTCTGCAGGCACCAAGGTCAATGAAGAAGGAGGGGCAGGAGGTGCTCCAGGTGCCAGAGCAGAGATGCACCTGGTGAAGACCAAGGTGAGGTAAGCTGTCCTCCTGCAGCCTAGGGATGTCCATGGTGGAGCAGATATCCACCTGCAGCTAGTGCAGGACTCCACACCAGAGCAGGTGGATGTCCAAAGGAGGCTGTGACCTCTTGGGAAGCCCATGCTGGAGTGGACTTCTGACAGGACCTGTGGATCCATGCAGAGAGGAGCCCACACTGGAGCAGATTTGCTGGCAGGACTTGTGACCCCCACAGGGGACCTGCACTGGAGTAGTTCATGGAGAACTACAGCCCGTGGGAAGGACTTATACTGAAGTAGGGGAAGAGTGTGAGGAGTCCTCTGCCTGAGGAGAAAGAAGAGGCAGAGACAACATGTTGTGAACTGCCTGCAACCCCCATTCCCCATCCCCCTGAGCAGCTGAGGGGATGAGGAGAGTGTGAGGTAGAGAAATCAGGAGTAAAGTTAAGACAGAAAGAAGGGAGGAGTGGGGGAAAGGTGTTTCCGCAAGACAAGTCTGTTTTGCCCATGATGGTAGTTGCTGAGTGGTCTCTCACTCTCCTTATCTTGACCCACAAAGTTTTCATTACATTATCTGTCCCCTGTCCAGTTGAAGAGTGGGAGTGATAGAGCTGCTTTGATGGGCACCTGGTATCCAGCCAGGGTCAACCCACCACACCTTCTCAGACTACAGCTGCGGGAGCATGTTTTCTATCTGATGGCTATGAAAAACACTGCCATGACAACATTTGTGCACCATGACCTTCCCTTCTCCTGCCAAGCATACACAGTTTAATGAATATCTGACTGTTCATTAAAAATGGTGTCATTTTCCTGAAACATCTCTTAGCTGGTATTTAAGTCATTAATGGAGGTGGCTTTTTGCCTTGAACAGTTACCAAGAAATTGCATACAATAACTGAAAAACACTATTAACTTTATTGGGTGGACTGATAAAAAAAGTCCGCAGAAGAAGAAAAGTTGTGAAGAAATTTCTCTATTAACTTGTGAAGAAAGCTTGAGCTGTAGTTAAGGGTTAGTTGTAGGCTTTTTTTCCTCCTCACTATAAAAGCCTAAAAAAGTTAATGAAGAAATAAATGCGGGCATAGATCTTACAGGATATTTTGTGTAGTGTATTGATAGATTTAATTTATTTCTTTTTATTTTACACTGTAAAAAACATGTATGTATTAAAATGCTGACAGTGATAGTACTGCTCGTATTGTCTACAGATTTGTAGTATTTAGTATATTAAAAGATAATTTATTGCAGACACACAGATTTGGGCTTGTAGTTGAAACTTTCATATCTTCATTGAATGCAAATATGAAATCTGTAACAGATTTTACAAAATCAAATTTCATAGAACTTAGTGTTCAGGTTTAGTTTGGAGTTTGATGTCTTTAAGTTGATAATTTAGCATTATCACATTTAACTTAGCATATTTTTATGTTTTGCAAATGGTTTTGCATTCTTCCATCCTTTTGGTTTATAAATAAAAATTAAAAAAAAGAGAGAGAGAAAATGATTGTACAGGATCTAGAAGCACTTTGCTTGATATTTCGTCGACCATAATCATGTTCACCAAGAAATACAATACAAGCAGGAAATTACTACTTTTAATCTTCTTGGACATCTTGTTTATCAAAATACTGACACTTAGGATTGTGCCCGATCACTAGCTTAGCATAAGCTCAGTTGATTCCAGTGCTAAATTTGGCTGAATATTTATGCTGATCAAAGAGCAATTATTCTGATCAGTTTAGCTTTCCTAGATGTCAGTTCATCTCTATGTCCCCATAAAATGTGACCCATGGAATCACGTTCATCAGAAACATATCATAGATTGGCTTTTTTCTTTTATATGTGACATTTTTAAGCTCCAGCTGTCTGATAGTACTCAATAATACTAAGTGTCAAAAACAATGTCTGACATATGCGTCGGTTAATAGATTTTGTAGCATTCACAGCAGCCAGGTTTATCAGTGATTCTCCACAGTTACCTCATTTTAAAACAATATATCTGCAGTGTGACTGAAAGTCAGATTGGTTTCTTGATCTTGAGCAGAAAAAAAAAAAAAAAGAAAACAAGATTTTTAACTTAGTGAACAAGAAGCCATCTCCCTTCACCAAGCGATGTTTCTTGGTATTGTACATAATTTAAATCTAAAGTCAAATTGTCTTTCACTAGTGTGAACCTCAGCCAACATTCTTCCTTTTCCAACCCTTCTTCCTCTGTCTTACCCTCTGCAGACTGAAAAGCTTACATCCTGATTTCTGACAGTAAAGGTATTGAATGTTTTTCTCTAGCACATCATTCCAGTTCTGCACACCATAGCAGATCACTTAATCATGACGGATGAGATACTGTGCAAATGTTGGCTCGTCAGCAATGGGAGAAATTACAGATATTTCTGACCGAAAGGTAGACTAACTGGCATAAAGAAAGAGACACAATGCAGTACCGATACAGATATCTGTATCAATGTAACAGTAGGTGTGCTGATAGTTGGATGGATGATGGAATGGATGGATGGATGGATGGATACGTGTCATCGAAACAAAGCAAAGCCATCCACACTGCAAATGCCTTTTTATTCTACCTATTATACAGTAACACAACTACTCCCTCTACAATGGCTATGATACATGAAGGCAAGAGATTGCAAGCAGGATTACTGAAACGGAGCATTAAATGTTGTATAGCAGAACTGAATATAAAAGGGATTTATTCTACAAACAGACTGTTCTTCTTTAGCTTTTCTACTAAAATCAGACATAGTGCTAATTAAAAAAAAAAAAAAGTAGTTGCAGGCAGATTGTTTGTTAACAAAATAAATAGGCAGGGAATAAGGACAGCAGGAACAAAGAGATAACAGAAAACCCACTGCAAAAGGTGACACAGAACACTCACCTTCTGTCCCTTCTGTTCTCCCTCTAATTAAAAACAGATGCAGGAAACAAATTAAATGTACCAAGCCTCTGCTATGCGCAATTCCCAGACCAGACAAGGCATGCATACCTCCTGCAAAAAAAGTACCCATGATGGGCGGCATCTGATGGGACTTTAGGTTCTTTTTCATCCCATTGTTATAGGACTGTGTGCCAATGCAATAGATGTGCTTATACCATCAACTTGGTTTACTCCCTGTTTTGCTCCTGGGCCTGTTTTCTGCTAGCTTACGTTTACATACATCAGACTTTGCCCATAGGCTTCAGTCTGGAGTGCACCAAGTTGCTATAATCTGGAGAAATCTGACAAAAAAACAGGTGGTTATTTGCTCTAGGGTCTCTTCTTCCTTTTCTCCCTTCTTTACCACACTAGTTAATCTGCAGGGCAGGCCTCACTCCTTGGCCCCAAAACCAGGTCCCCTTACCAGTATAGATGTACAGAAATGTATCCAAATAGCTTTGTAAGCAGCACTGTCTCCCGTTCTGAGTCTACAGCATTGGTAGACCTTGCATGAGAATAAAATGACTAATATATTTTAAACATACAACTTTTTACCATCTTTGAATTTTTGGACTCTGCAGATAGGGTTCATCTCAACTACCCATAAATGGCGGAAAACATGTACCTCCAGAATGTGATTCATGTGATGCATGTAAGAAAACTCCTAGGACATGCTTAATCACCTTCTAAAATCATGCGCAGAAATATGGTCTGGATAGTCTGAGATGACTAGCTGACAATATACTCTCTAAGTTTTAGATATATAAATTGGGTCAAATAAATCAGAATAATGTTATATTGGGAGATCCTAGAATTTACACTTTCATGTATTTTCTTTTTTTCTTCTTTTTTTTTTTTTTAAGGGTAGAAGTTGCTAATTCAGTGTAAGTTAGTGCTAATTCCTTTCTGAAGATCACATTCTGAAAGCAGACACACGACCCATGTCAAAGTTATTTTTTCTCCTTTCTGCAATGTATATGGGAACTAAACATGTCCTAACTGATCTACATTTCTGTTTATTTCTGAAAAGATCAGATGACAACAAAGGGACAATAGCAGCAACGTTAAGGTGCCTCCAGTTTTGGTAAAATTATACAAATGTACAAAAAAGTAGAAAAGTCATTTGGGCATATTAATTTTTTTCTTACAATATAGTGAAATAATGCAAAAAATGGGATTTTGAGCAGGAAAAATCTTTTGAACCCGGAGACCAATTTGAAGTTATCTTTTAGCTGAGAAAAGTCCTGTTTGTAACAAATGACTGTCATAACTCCCATCTTGTCCAACATGTCACTGGCTGAATAGGAGACCTGGAGTTGGAAACATGAGCTCTTGCACCTCAGACTATACCCTGCTTTGGGCTGGAAGAAGGTGTTATTGACCCTTCAGCTGCTGACACTTTGGTGAACTCTGCACCAGTGAGGATCTTTAATGTACACATATTCCGGGTTACAGGAACTGTCATTGATAGTGTAATTAGAAGTTAATTTTTCATCATATGGGTGAACATTACAATCTGTTACTTACTCGTAGTTAAAAATTCTAGATATCTTCCTAAGATTTCCCAGACAGAAGTGCATCCACGTGCCCTGGACTGCCTGTGCTCTTCACCAGTCCACTATGATACACACAACACAATTTTCTCCTGCTCTCTAGTGAGATGAAGAGATGAAAACCTTAATCCTTAGATGTGAAGTGTTCCTCTGTTGTTTTGACTGATTCTTGGCTTTAGAATGTTAGCACTTTTTAAAGAGTAAAAGCTGAGATTTCTCTCCAGTTTTCACCTGGGCCAATTCCAGCTAAGTTCCAGGAAAAAGAGTAAATCACAAAATGGAAAGCATAAAACTCTGGTAGATCCTGAAGGCTAGATTTTGTCAGACCTTCTGCAGGTACAAGAGTCTCCCATGTTTGAGCAGGCCATGCTAGGGCAAGATAAAGCTGTAGCTCTGTTTCTTCAATATGAAGTGGGACTAGCTGCCTCTCTGCTTCCACAAGGTGTAGGTATTGAACCCAACAAGGAGAGAAGAGCAGACCTCTGCAGAGAAGGACTATTGAAAGAGGTTGTCTGTGAGAAAGATACACCACACCTCTCAGTGATGTGCATAAGCAAGATCATTTCTTTGCATGCTTGGAAAACCCTCTCTGCAGATGCCTTACTTACTTACTTACTTACTCACTTACTTACCAGTGCCCCTTACTACAAGCCAGCCACTGGTAGCAGAATTGAATCATAGGCTAAAGACATAGCCTGCAATAATGTATACTTTAGACTTATGTATAGAGCATGTTAGTCCACAGAGTATTTCCTCTCTGATTTTGCAGATGTTCTTCCAAATTGCAAGTGTAGAGTGCGTAACACATCATTCTCTGAATGTCTACGGTCATGATAATCTTGTTGTCTAGTGCTGTGCATATCTCTCTTGGTCAATTGAAATCAAGCATAACGAACAATTCATGGGTTGGCCACTATCATTATCACTGCGCCACGGATGCAATCTTTGCAGATTACAGCGTTCTGGAAAGGAAAAGTCATTGCTCTGTAATAATAGTAAAAAAGGGGAACCTCATCTACTGGAGAGTGTTAATGTCCAGGATAAAAACAGAGGCTCAGTGGCTAATTCAAAGAACTGGAAAACTAAAATTTATAGAAAACTTGGTGTGCCTGGCATGCATATTCAGGAAGTACCGCTGTCCTTGGCTAAATACTAAATAAAATATGAAGCTAGAGGCATTCACAGTTTGAAAGAATTTGTTTCATAGCCTTAAAATGTGTGGCAGCTTCTATTTTCTTACCGTGCTCTTTTCAGGCTTCACTCAGGGATGTTGTTGCATTTCATAAAAGTATTAGAGTGTAAGTCCTCAGGTATTTGATTCTGTTGTGGTATGGGTTATTACCAGTCTTCAGAATATTTGGCTCAGGAAATTATCTGAAGTGGTTGCACAGCAAGAAACATGCTAGAAGTGCTGCTGGTTGGAAGGAAGCACTCAGTTTTAAGAAATGTAAAGATACAGAAACTTCTAGCATATGCTGGAAGCTAATCCTCAATAGATTATTTTTGCTTTAAAAAGCAACAACAACAAACAAACAAGTCTATAACTGCAAAAATAATCTTGTAGGAATATTTGGGGATCAGGACTGGGAGGATTTGCGAAACTGTGGACTGGAAGTGTATGAAACTCCTCAAGACCCTTTCAAATGCACTGTTCACTGCACTGCATAAATGACCTTCATGATTTGGTGAGACCAAATTACATATATATTAAAATAACAAGAAATTGTATATGTGTCATTATGGCACAGGGATGTAATCCTGTCACTGAATACCTTCCTGAGATGAGGTGTGTACCCAAATCCATACAGTTGCTGAGCTCTCCTCTTCAGACTACAGTTATGTCTGCCCCAAATATTGCCTTCTGGAGTGTTTGGGTTTTGTTTGTTTGTTTTGGTTTGGTTTGGTCTTTTGTTGTTGTTGGTGGTGGGTTTTTTAAGCTCAGTTCTTGGGATTCAGAGGATCCCCTTTTTGGTGCTAAGCTGGAACTTTGAAAAAGAGATTCCATAAAGTACAAATAATAATTTCTGTATTGCTGGTTTTCTCTTTGTGTGTCAAGCTGCCTAAACCCTACTCAATACAGATTCTGGAGCGTCAGTTTAAAAGTACACTTTCCTAATTACTTTTTCCACACTAACAGTTGATTTCCCACAGTATTTGTTTTTCTCCTGCAGCAGGTGTCATCTTAAAAAAGTCTCTGCAGCAGTTAATGAAAAAGTGGAATATTCTGGGAGTTGTAGTCTTTCAAACAGAGCTTCGCAAGGACATACCTGTATTGGAACACTACAGCTCCCTGAACTTCCTCGCTTCACTGCCTATGAAACGTCCTGCAACGTGACTAGTTTGGGGGGGGTTGGTACTCATGTCATGGACTTCCGCACTACAATTCACACAGAACCTTGTGTATGGGGCAACTGCGAGCCGGAATGGACACCTGTGAACCAGTGCATGCTTAGGGTGGGGAACAAGTCTGGTATGAGGTGACATTGTCATTTGAAATATTTGACTTTAGAAAAATATTCAACCTGCTTTGTGTCTTTGTCACAGAGCTCTGCATGAGCCCCACCACTGGGACAGCCTCCAGACACCTAAATTTCATTCAAATCCCATCGCACTTAGCTGCTTTTAGACTTTTCTTTGATCTAAATGGCTTCTGGCACCAGCTGTTTTCTTTACCTTCTCTGGCCTGTTCTCTGGGAACAGGTTGTCTATCTGCAGTCTCCAAGTAGAAGAAAGACTCCAGGGCCACTGCTACACTCCCATCACCAATTCCTCCATTGCTTCAAAACTTTCTAACTTTCTGAGAACTATTTTTCAGTTTCCTTTTTAACAGCTTAACTCTCCATGGTAGTTCATTCAGACAGACATGGGATCCAGAGGAATTAAAAAAGCAATCACTCTACCTAGATGGAGATACAAAAAGATCTAAATAAAAATATTAAAAAACTTGGACATATTTCTTACCTCTGTTTCTTTTGGCAGTTCCTTGGCCTTATCTCCAGCTTGCCCAGATTTAATCATACCCACATTATTCCTGATTTGAGAACTTAGGTACAAGTTACATATTCCCTGGCAGCATATGGCTGGCTCCAGATGTAGACTGTATCCATTGACAGAGCAACTGTAGTGCTTTGCTAGAATTTTTCAAGTTACTATAAAACTGAGAGCTCCTGAAACATCATGCTCATCAATTTGTAAACCTGTGCTGAAATTCTTTACAGCAGCAGCTGTGCTTGTGCTGTGAGAATTGTTAGTTTCTGCTACTGAGCAGGTGGTGTTAGAATAGCCTCTTTCACTACCTTTTTGCATTCATGATCCTAGCTGGAGGCCAGAAGGTGGGAAAAAAGCATAAAACTGAAAAATAAAGAAATTGAGAATATGATACTTTCTTTCTCCCTAAGGCTTCAATTTTAGTTTAACTTCTGAGCAATTGTTTTGGGAAATCTTATTTTAGCTAACCAGCCTGATTCTCTGTCTCAGTCAGAGTTTTGGTTTGTCTATACTAACATAAACTTTCAGAAGCTCTGCTAGAGGAAACCTCATTTTCAAGTCACAATATTCATTAAAACTATTATATCATTTAAATTCAATGGAATAAATATATTCATGCATTTGTAGAACTACCTAAATATTTGGAAGAAAAATGGGATTTTATCTTGCGAAAATGTATACAAGCCCTGAAGAAAGAGGGAAGATAAATGGATGTTGAAGGAATCAGTTTCCACAGAGATCATTCACCTCATAAGAAGGAACACTGAAAAATGTTAGGAAATACATGAGTAAAGTACATACTATTCAAGTTAATGACTAGTTTTATGCTTTACAGTCTCTGGCCTATATGCACTAATAAGTTCCATAAACATCCAATACTTAGATCTGGCAGAAGATGGATTTATAATTAATGTCTTGTTGGACTGAGTGATGCTTATTTGCAGAATTCACTAATAAATAGCGTGTTAAACACATTCCTAAAGAATGCCAAGAAATTCATGTGAGGTAAAAATTTGGCTGTATCTTGGCTGCTTTAAGCAAACTCCAACTGCAAAGTGTTCTTGGAAGCTCTCTTTTACCAGAGGCAGTACAACTTCTGATTTTAAATATATGCTACTGCCTGGTCTCTAGTGATGAAAAAAGACAAATGAGTTTTTCTGAAGTGCAGTCTTGAAAGAAAAAATAAACAAACAAACAAATAACAAGGGAAAGATAATGGTAGAATATTTTTTTTAGATAATACATTCCTGCACAGGAAAAAGATGTCTTATTTTTATTTTAAAATAATTTCCTAATGTTATGTGGCTTGCTATTCTTCAAAAAGCAACAGTCTTTATTATTATAATTGCCACCAACAAATAAAAGAGATACATTCTGTCTTCAATCAAAATGTAATTCTTTTAAAATCTTTTGCAAGAAGGAACACTTGCATGAGCCCAGATGCTTTTGAAGATGAATGTACATGTTAAATGCAAGATTATTCATTCAATTAATTAATTCAATTTTGTCAATTATTTATTCTATTAATGTATTCAATGAATAATTAATTACTTGATGTTTGCTTTTAAAGGTTCATGATGTCCTTGAGCAATTCATGGACCACTACGTCAGTGTAATTAACAAGAGGCTGCACTAGAAATAAAGTGAAAACTTTTCATCTGCTGCTTACAGTGGATGGAGTTGCTGGTCGTTAATGGGCTTTCACAGATCTTTTTGGAGAGCGCTGCTATCACTCCGTACTGCGTGCTGCCTGAACACACAGAGAACAAGGAAATGTATAATCATAGCAAAAGCCCCTCCCTCCCCTGTAGGCCAATACTAAATAGAGAAAAATGAATGCCACCATTCAGTCAAGACACTACAGGCAAGATCTTCTCAATCAGCCCGGCGTCCCAACCAGGAGAGTGACTTCCAAGGTCAAATGTTGCTCATCAGGAACAGTGTCCACGTAATGGTCGGTGTTCCAGGAGCACAAGACTCCAAACTTGTCCTTGATTCATACTTACATGGTGTGGAGTTCAGGACCGAATTTAACCACTACAGTGAAGGAAGGCATATGTTTACCCAATAAAATTCAGTGTTAACCCAGGGACATTAATCAGACTGATTTAATATTGCCACACATTACACAACTGGTATCAGCTACATCCTCTGAGTCTGCTGCTGTCCTTTGAGGTACCCTAGATCTATGCAGCAAATTTACCCCAGTGTTTGTGTCAACAATACAGCATTTATTTACATCCATTATATTTTTAGATAATACAGCAAGAAAAACATCAGTAAGTGCTATTACCTGTTTGGGCAGCAAGCCAGGAAAACGGATATTCCTTAAAAAATTGGATCAAATAATTTCTTGGGAGATTTAGAATCATGAACAAAGGACAAACCAAGATATTAGCTGCCAAATGAAATACTCAAACTGACCGTTTGAAGTTGCAGAGTGGAGTTGTTGTTTTGTTTTGTTTCGTTTTGTTGTTGTTGTTTTCTGTTTTGTTTTGGTTTTGTTCTGACTGCATCACTGGAAAACTGGATGCATGGTGATTAATGTAAAAAAGATTCCCTGCATTTCAACATGGCTTTTGCTTTTAAAAATAATTCATTAATGTTTGCTTTTTTATACATATGCTACCTGTAATAGTTGATGAATCCTTTCTGCTAATGTTCATGAAAGAAAACTTGTGTTTGGGAAAAACTAACTGCACACCTTTTTTTTTGTACATCGCTATCTCAGAATTGCTTTTGCTTTCCTACTGGATGCCTGAAAATCAAATAAGAAATGAGAAGCTGAATGTTTTAGCTGCAACCCTTCCAGTCTGCATGTGCATCACATGCATCAACACTGAGATTTTATTCTTACAGAAACAGTATTTGAATATAAAGGGTTACCCATGGATATTTCTCGGAAGCAAACACATATTGTCAGAAAAATCATGGAAGAAAATCTTTGGAAGTAAATCTCCAGACTGGTTTTGTGCATTATTTTGAAATGCCAACTAAATGTACTGGTTCATGTCATTAGGCTGAAAGTTTGCTGATAATCAAGAATAATTTATTAATCATAACACATTAAAATATGTTAAGATGTTTTTCAAGTATTTATGTAAATGTGCATAATTATTATTTATTCATATAAGTAACGAAACTTTGCAACTGATTATGTGTAGGAAGCATTGTGGGTGTGATCAGTTCAGTGAAACCTCTGATGGGTGATTCCTTCGAGCTCTGTGTGGTGGGGAAAAGACCAAATCCTGCTGAAGCCCGTTTTTCCCTTTCCAAAGGAAAGTTCTAGCTGTAATTGTTCCGCAGCTGAATCTTTGTAAATCTCTTCCACTTGAACTTTGCTTTGCGACCCAGACAAATGTGTTCCAATGTCTTTTGGTCTTCTGATTAACCTTCAGGTATTCCAGGGACCTTATGGGCTGAAAATTAGGTATATGCTGAAGTTTGTCTTTCCTGAGAACTATACATATGAATGTACTTTACCATGTGAGCATTTAGTTTTTATATTTATTTTAAAGTAAATTTAGGACAAGTGCTGATCAAAATTATTTGATTGAAATGCAATAATGTTTACATGATCTTTTTTTTTCTAAAAAGCTTTCAATTAGTTCAAAATAATATCATTTCCCTAAATCGTTTAAGGGGTGACTTTAATGTTTGGTTTGCATTAAAGCTAAGAAAGACTGTATACCTAGATGTAGTTATTATGGAAATAATTTTTGGTTAATGTTTTCTGTAAAATAAACAGAAATTTTCTGCAGAATGTAGTATGTTTCCAAGTATTACTTATTTACTACAGTCTTTTCCTCCTGGAGCTCCATAGGATTTTGATCTCTCTAAAACCTGTGACATCAGTTACAACTGCTCTTCTTAAATATTTTGATATGGTTTTCTATGTAAAATTAAGCCTATCCAGAGAGATACTAAATGCCCTTTAATTTTTTCCTTCTAAAAAGAGTAGGCGTTTTGTATCTGTAGACAGTAGGAGATGTAGAAAATCATAGCATTGCTGTGTTTCAGGCAGTTCCACTTGCCAAAACTAGTTTTAATGTTTTTGTTGTAGCTGGTGTACCATGCCGATAAGATAACAGAAGCAGACTGAAGTGGTGATGTGGCCCAAAAGAAGCAGAAAGCCCACCATTGATACACCAAATGTTACTAGCAACTGTAAATCTAGGCCACAGCAGTGTGATGTTGACTTCGTGTTGATCTATGCAGTTACAGTACCACAGAGAGCTATTGTTTGGTGATCTTGTAGGTAGGATGTGAAAAAATTACGAGGTAGTAAAAGCCTCCCACAAGAAGATGCTGTGCCTACACTCAGTGAGGTGGTGACTGTTGGCAGCAGCCTCTGCTGGGTGGCAGATTCAGCTCAAGGTGAGGGCAGGAAGGCAGATGAGGATGTATGTCATCTTTCTTCTATTTCTACCTTTTCTTTTGGAGTCAAATCTCATTTTACCTCCTTAGGAAGATACTCAGTAAGCACTGAAAGAATTAAATTGCTTTTTTTTTTTTTTTTTCCCCTTCATGGATAGCAGATCCTGTACAGACTCACTCTGCACTCTTCCTACCTTTATTACGATGCTGTTCCAAGGCATAAAATTATAAACCTACAGCATTTACAAAGGTCAAATTTTTTTCAGACTGATTGCACCAGAGCTGAGAAAAGTCTTCCTAACATCACATCCTCCTTCTGACTTTCAAAGAATAGACTTATTTCCCTCCTCTCACTTCAGGTCAGTGGAAAATAATCTACAATTCACTGGGATGACTGATAGTCTTTGAAAAGACTAGCTCATATACAGGGAGATGGATACATCTTTAGTGATGGTTTCGGTTGTGGTTTTTTGTATATGTGAAAACATACTGTGTATGAAGAAGAGGAAAGGGCACTGGTTTTAAATTGATTTTTATTCTTACTGAAAGTTATTCAGCTGACAACAGCGGAGAATTTAATTCTCTGCCAGCCACAGAAATAGTATAATATGAGTACTGGAACTTCATTATGCTGCCAAGTGTATAACTTCCACCTTGGTCAGAAGGAAGAAGGCCAAAAATCCAGCAATGACAAAGAAGTCATTGGCCTCTGCACCACCACCACTGCCCCTGTAGCCCTGCAGTATCTGACAGATAAAATAGCTGGCACTGTGCCAGCTGTGAGGATGCAGAAAGCAGCTGGGAAGGAGTGATTCGTGTTACGGACCATATACCAAACTGCCATCAGAGGGGAGCAAAGATCGGTCACAGTTTGACCTCTATTTGAACCAGAGACTTACAAAGGCGAAAGGCTCTATGTGCCATTATCAGTTCCCAGAGTCATTCAATCCTCTCATGGAAATTAAATTTTATCTTCAGCATGGTATTCCTGAGTACTAGTTGAGAGGATAGCAGAAATCGAGGCTGCATGCAAGCCTGTCTAAATTCTTCTGTCTCCTGGAATCTGAAAGAAGCCATTTATCACCGGGGTTTAAAGACAGAATTTGAATTTGATTTTTCTCTCCAGCTGCTTTATGTGTTTATGTGTATGAAATATTTTATTGAAAAATAATTTACTACTTTTGTAATAACCATGTTTCTCAAGGAATGCGACGTTGCTATGCCAGAGTCCCTGCTGTGTTCTGTAAACTTTGAATTCATTACTGAGGAAAGGCTATCAATATTTTTTCATTATTACAGTATCCTTTTGCTCTGAAATTACCACAGAGAAAGAAGTAGACCAGATGTCATTTGTTTTCATTGTCATCCCACACAGTCAAATATCTCTCACGAAATTCCCAGAGCAGTCCTTATTCTTTGACTGGCTTTGGTTCCTTCTGAACCAAAATGTAGAATTTGCCGGGGGGGGGGGGGAACAAAAAACAAAGTAGACTGGTGAGCAACACAAATGCTAGCAGTGGTTACTAACCTTTTAGTGATGTCTCAAGGCCCTTTCGCATTGCTGTGATTAGAACTGGGCTGTTTCCTGAAATACTTAGCCACTCTGGAGTAAATGGAGTCATTTCACTAGGTGTCTGGGAAATGGTGCTACCTAGAGACACCATCCTAAACGGAGCCTGAGGTTGCCTGGGTCTGCTCAAGTGCTGTAGTCCCCTTGTGCTCCTGGCACCAGCTAGGAGAAGGCTGTGAAATGCTTGTTCTTTCATGCATGGTCCCACCTCAAGGACCAGTGGAACATGGCATCTGTTTTTAGCTGTCCTGTTTCTTAATAGCTTGGGTGGACTGTTAATGAAACAGCTAGAAAAAGTCCAATGAGGAAAAAATAGGCTTTTCATTTTTCTAATGCTTAATCAGAAATTATGAACAGTAGAGGAAACTACATGTTCAGTTTAGCCTGTATTTTATATGCTGTGTTATGTGAGGAAAGATGAGTGATAACACGTTTTTTTTTTCTTATGAGTGAATTTTAATTAACTGTGTGTTATAATTATGTAAATCCATCAGATTTAACAATTGCAACAGATGGCAAAAGCCTAAGCTTTCCTGACTGAGATATCCATTGCAGTTTGAGGTATCCTGAACACAAAAAAGTGCTGTTCTATCAACAAATAAAGATAACAGTATCACTGAGGAGTGAAGGTGATGCTGTGAGCCTTGGCCCATAAAGCTGGTTTCCTGGTCGTGTACAGAGAGAACTGTTAGCAAGTTTATCAATAGCCAAAGAAACCAACATATTCAAGGCTATGAGCTTGAATGTCTGGAAACAGTGTATGGACCTTAAAACATGCTTACCCTAACAACAAGAACATTTTGAAGGATCACCTTAAACATGCAGCAGCACATTCAGAAACCCATCAGGATAAGCCGTGCAATGTAGCAGATGTGGATGGAGACACCAGAGCCCTCAGTACTTCTGACTGTGTTGTTGGTCTTGCAGGACCATCTGCAGCCAGTTGCTTCTCCTCCGTCTTGCTTCCCCTGCTAGTCTGTGTCCAAAACAGGGAGGAGGTCCCAGGCTGGCTTCCCATGCCACCAGGGACCAGTGCTTGTCTGCTGTGCCCGTCTGCTCACCGGAGAGATAGGCTGTGGTGGGTATGAGCAGAACAAGAGACAGCATCAGCCCAAAACCACAGTTGCCTTGTGAAATTCTGAAGCCTTATTCCTATACTTTGTGCAGCTTCATATTTATAAAGCAGAAATTAGACTCCATTCTTCCACAGTAGATAAGCAATTCAGTCTTGGGTTTCAGCTGCAAATTTGGAAATGTGCAGTAAGGAGGCATTTATTTGAATTATCTAAGAAGAAGTAAATTTATAAGCCAGGACCAACATTATATCTGCAAAAGCTTTAATTTTAGAGACTTTCTCTGGATACATTTTTGTTTAATATTAATACCAGAGATGAAATCACAGGACAGCTGTTCAGTTTTTCCCTCTCTGGGACTATACTGTAGATTGAACTGGTTAACTATAGTTTTGCCTGGCAGAGAAAATGGGATGGTAGCCATCTCCTACAGTCAATGCTCAAGGGCACTGTGATTGTCAGCCTCTTTATACATAGCAGCTTTATAGTAATCATCATTTCAGCAGCAATTGACCTTGCAAATATAAGGTCCTGAGGCAAAGAAATGATTTACAACATAGCTGCTGGAGTTGTGTCCAAGGTGGAGAGCTCAACGGAAGTGTAGCAGCATCTAAGACTGATGACGAAAGGGGGTATGTTTTTTTCCCAAACATAAACAAGAAATGCATTATCAGCAAAGTGTGAAGAACACTAAAAGAATGAACTTGTCTTCAAGCTATTTTGGAAAAGGGCTCACCCTTTTAGCTCTACTTAATATTGCGAGGAAGAAAATTATTTTGGCTGACACCTCATGAGTGTGCAAGGACAAGAGAAATGAAGCGTTTTATTAACATAAGTACTCTTGTAAAAATCACAAAAAATTCTGGATCAAACTGGACTCTGCATCTAGTCCAGCATCATGTTCTAGCAACGGGTCATACCAGAAGTTTCTGAGAAACTCTGTAAGAGAAAATTAAATTTTTTTGTTAATTGTGGGAAGCTGCCTATGTGAAGTTTGTGGATTCTGCATAGGTCTGAATCAGACCAAATCTCTAGTCAGATCACAACCTGGCCTATGCTGGCTCTTTTTCTTGCTTTTGCCTTAAGTTACGGTTCCTGAAGTGTCCTGGAAGATGGCAAATATCTGTTGGTCATCGCTGCCACAGATACAGAACAGAAATATCAATAGCAATCTTCTCTCCCTCAGAAGGTTTGGGCTGCCAGGAGGAGCTGCTGTGTCAATGCGACATGTGCCCCCTCCCTTCAGTGTGCTTCAATGCTGGGATTGCCCCTGCAGCAGCATCCTGTTGCCCAGGCCATCTCATAGGCTTCCTGCTACCCTTTGCTCTGGGCTGTCAGGCGAGGGCATCTCCAAACTGGGCTGTCCTGGGAGCCTACATAGCTGGCTCAGGTATCTCTGTGTCATCTCCAGGGCCAGAGACCACTGGTAGGTCAAGCATCTGTACCTTCCCCAGATTAATCACCCAGCAAGCAGAGACATATCAGAGGCTAAGCAGGTGATAAATGCACAAGACCATCATTTTACTGCTATTTTATGCACATCAGGATGAAAAGTGATGCCAAAACTGGCAGTCCTGTGAGGAGGGTAAGAGCCTGCATCCATTAACACTGGCAGACTTCCTGGCAGCAGCTATGGTAGCCCTTCTGCCTTCCTCTCTCGGTGGGTGACCCCATCACTCCTCCCAAGAAGGAAAATTTATTCCCAGTGCTCTTAGATACAGCTTGAGATGCTCTGAAAGGAAATGAGGGTTTCTCTCTCTCCTAATCGCTATTTTATTTTTTAACTTCCTAATGTATCCATCCTGGTATCTTAACTGTAGGCTTGTCTACTGTTTGGGGAGTTTTCTTAATGATATCTCTGATAATAACCATCAATGGGCAATAAAATTTATGGTCTTACTGTACTTCATTGAAAAATTATTGTACTTTTTTTTTTTTAATTTTCTGGCCTCTGAATTTAGTGGCAAGCTCTCTCATTTTTGTATTCTGTGGGGACACATCTTGAAGCACTTGTGGGGCTTTTTTGATGTCATGCATTATTTTGAAAGCCATTGTCAACACCTCTGTGTTTGCTTTTTTTTTTTTTCCTGAGATAAACTGTCCCAATCTTTTCAATCTCTCTTCAGAAAAATATGGTTTCTGAATCCAGCCATTCCCATTATTAATCTCTCACCTCCCTCTATTCTCAATTTTTATAAATAGGACAGCTGGAGATGAGCACTGTGTTTCAGGTGAGAGTGCACCTTGTGATGGAATTGTTACATTTTCAGTCTGATTTACCCCTTTCTGTTGGTTCTAACATTTCATTTGATTTATATTTATTTTTTGACTGCTGCAGTCCTTTGAATGGCAAGGTTTTCAATGCACTCCTGAAGCTGTCACAGCTTTAATTTAGTTTGAAGAATTCAAAGTCTTCCACCTAGTGTGCATTACACTGGTCAGCACCAAAGAAGTGACAAGAATCTACCAGCCAATTATTAGAGTTGTTGCAAGGAATCACAGATACCAAATAAGCTCAGGGTAACTGAGATGTTTTAGATTATCACCAGTGAGTAGTAGCATAGGTGTAAGATGGATAAAGGAATTAAGACACTTGGCAACAGGGATTTGAAACACTTTCTGTTTGTGCTGCACAGCTGAATCTCCTAGAGGAAAAGGTCTGGAAGAGCTGCATAAATCCCTGTGGCTGAACAGCAACAGATTGGTGAGATCTGTTCTTTGGGGAAGGAGCATAAGAATGTGAAAACTTGGAGGGACACACTGGAGCTGAGTGGGATTGACATTGTCTTGAAGAAAAGCCATTCTGTGCCAAGGATGTTCTTCTTTAGCTCTGCTGTAACAGGCATGGCGATCTGCCAAATGGCTCACAGGCTCAGTTATATCTTATCAGCAACTAGACATGAGACATCAAGTCTTGTGAGACGTTACACTCCCCTAGACATGAGAAAACTTGAGCAAAATCAGACCTTGAGCCATGTAGATTTTTTATCTGCTTCTGCATTACGAAAGTGTGCTTTCTCCTTAAAAAGTGGTTAATCCAATGGCACATTAGAAGCAGAAAACAGGAAATCTCTGTCAGATCACCTAGAAATTTCAACATCTTGAATCGCACCTAGCCATGATGCCAGGCTATTCATTTCAAACAATATCAGACATCTCATTGAAGCAAGCTGTTATGCAAGCAATGATAATCCTTTCATATTTAATGGAGTTTCTGAATTTAGTACCATGCAACCACAATGCCACCTCATCTTTCTTTCAAAAGTGAAGATTTAGAAAAAAATAAGGAGAGGAGCATCTTTTTGACTCAGAATACTAATCTAAATGTCAATCTGTTTGAGCAAAGCACTACATTTTGAAGATTTACAAAAGTGCTATTTTTTATTATTATTTAAAACGCAGTAGGCCAGATTGATATCTCGTGAGATGCAAATTCAAGTAAAAAATAAAGAATTATGTAGAGTGGAAGGACATAAGGATATGGAAAAAATATTAGAGAAGTCTGTCACTTCTAGTCTATGGATGTTTTTGTTGCTATACGAATTTGGTATGCATATCTTCAGTACTGCTGTTCTACTAACGTGCTTTTCTTTGCAACATTCGGTTTATAAACCCATGGAAAGCGATTTGGAAGTCTCTGCTCCTGCTGTGCATGTTGTACATATCAGCTGCCATAATGTTTAACTTCAGCTGAATTTTTATATATTTCAGTAATCATAAGATGGTGTAATTTTAATGGGTGTGTGGGCTTCCTCTGCATCAGGCATCTGTATCTATGGAGGGGACATTTGCAGCTTCCGGAAAAGGAGGCTGAGAATATGGTTTGCATGGTAATCCAAACTGAGATTGATATCTGTCTCCCTGTACTCCTGTGCGAGTTGCCTACACAAGCAGGGAATAAGGTAGTGGGAGAGCAAACTCAGTGTAGCCATGTTTCTGTATTCCACCCCAAGGGCAGGGAGTGGATGAGACCTTTACTTTTCCTCTTGCCCAATAACAGAACTGGTGTGTCAGAAACAGCAGATTTTAATCAGAAGTCCCTGTGGCTGCATCCTCATCCAAAGAGACCAGGGAACTGGATCAGGGTGGCTTCCCAGTCCCGGCTGAGGTACAGCACAGTTACGCGCTTCCTTCCCTGCATCTCATGACAAAGTCATAACTAAGTCTTAGAAATCTCATGAGGATTAGCTGCATCCTCATTGCCAGACCCCTAACTGACGTTAAATATCCTGCGCTTCAGCCACTGGACAGTTTCAGTTTTGCAGCTGCACTTTCCTGAAAGTGTTCTAATTGCATATTGGATTAAGAAAGAATTCAAGAAATACACAAGAGACGTATTTTCGCTGATGCTTAAAAACAGGTCAGTCAGGTCATTCAGTGCTTTTAAAGTCACCGGAGGTTTTTTGTTTCTTTGTCATAGTGGTGTGTAAGTGTGGGCAGGGGGGTGGTTTTGTTTTAGTTTGGTTATTTTTTTTCAGTTGGTTGGTTGTGGTTTTGTTTGTTTGTTTGTTTGCTTTGTTTTGGTTGGTTGGTGGTTGTTTTTAGTTTTTGTATTGTTTTTGGTTTTTTAACAGTTTTTATTGAAAATCTAGCAGTATTTGGCTGACTGGAAGGAATTTCTCCCTTCTGCCCTTATGTCCTCACATTTTATACAAACTCTGCTCTAAGCAGTTTAAATTAAAGGTTAGACTTTGCGGTCCCTTTTGTAGTTAAAATGTGCTTCATATTGCACTTACACATAGCACCTAGCTAAGGCAATCTGCTAGGGTGGGAGCTGCATCAGCCTGGTGGTTGCCTTCAAAGGGCCGAATGTAATTTTAGGACTGTATAATACATTTATATATATACACTATATATATATATATAAATACACTACATTTATACAGTCCTAAAATTACATTCGGCCCTTTGAAGGCAACCACCAGGCTGATGCAGCCCCTGGTGAAAATGAGTTGGAGACCCCTGTGCTAGGCAGCCTATGCAGCAACATCAACATCTACCTCTCCATATGTCATAACTCAGTTTTTAAATTTATCCAGTTTTGAAGGGCATTGCTTGGCTTCATTATAACACAGATGAGCAGCAGGTGCCAGCTCATTATAAGATGCTGAGTCTGAAAAAGTGAATTTTCACTCTTAAATTCTCTTGAATTCTGTGCAGTTATAAAGGAAACATCCCTTACGAAATGATCTCTTCAAAGCTTCTGCAGCCATTATACCATCCTATAAATAACTCTCACCAATATCTTAATCTCATCAGAAAGTAAGGAGAAATAGAGGCCCAAAGTAATTCCCCAGAGACTGGATAACAGTTTTTAAAGAGATGAAGATTAAGCGGTATCCAAACACCAAAGCATCTGCCCCACTGGAAAAAAAAAGCTGTGACTGCCTTTTCACATAGAGGGAGGACATTTGCACAGTGTCTTCTCACATGTGCCATCCTGTTCTGAAGCAAAGAGCACTGCAGCTAATTAGAATCTTTGGCATGCTAATTAACATCTCTGCAAACATGTGAAATATATACTTTACTTTTAATAATACAGTAGCTTACAGGCCCTAAATAGTTCAGTATCACAACAGGAAGAATTGGGAAGCAAATGACAGAGTATATAGAACAACCAGGAAGAGAGGAGGATATTGAAGTTTTATAGAGGTGCCAATAAATGCTTAAAATACTGGACACTGTTCTTATGTTCTTGACAAGGTAAATGAAGCATAGTGAGCATCCCACCAGAGACCACTGCACAGCAGAAGGTAGAGACAATTTCTCTCTGTCACCCACTTCCTCAGTGTGCCATTTCTCTGATTCTTTGCACCCAGATATGGGGGTGGTGAACTGAAGAGTGAGTCAATATAAGATATCATAGAATCATTTTGGTTGGAAAAGACCTTTCAGATCGAGTCCAGCCATTAAGCTAACACTGTTATTAGACCATGTCCCTAAGAACCTCACCTACGCATCTTTTAAACTCCTCCAATTATGGTGATTCAACCATTTCCCTGGGCAGCCTGTTCGAGTGCCTGACAACCCTTTCTGTGAAGAAGTTTTTCCTAATATCCAATCTAAACCTCCCCTGTTGCAACTTGAAGCCATTTTCTCTTGTGCTATCACTTCCTACTTGAGAGATGAGACCAACACCCTCCATGCTGCCACCCCCTTTTAGGCAGTTGCAGAGAGCAATAAAGTCTCTCCTCAGCCTCCTTTTCTCCAGGCTGAACAGCCCCAGTTCCCTCAGCCACTTCTTGTAAGACTTGCGCTGCAGGACCTTCACCAGCTTCGTCACCCTTCTTTGAACTCTCTCCAGCACCTCGATGTCCTTCTTATTGTGAGGGGCCCAAAACTGAACTCAGGATTCAAGGTGGGGCCTCACCATTGCTGAGTACAGGGGGACGATCACTTCTGTAGTCCTGCTGGCCACGCTATTGCTGATACAAGCCAGGATGCTGTTGACCTTCTTGGCCACCTGGGCACACTGCTGGCTCGTATTCAGCCAGCTGTCGATCAGCACTTCTCTGAAGGGCAAGGCATACATGTGTCGACTGATATTAAGAAAAAAAAAAAATAAAAAAAGAGAGAACTGTAAGGTAGAGGTGATGCTCTCAGGAGACTATACTTTTTGCATCTTCGCCTCCTGTGGAAAAGCCCTGTGTTTCTGTGTTTTGTGAGGTGGAGCAGTTGGTTTCATATGCCAGCACCTACCTGTGCTGCTGATACATAGCGTGGACTTCAGCCCCAGTTTCATTCCTTACTTAACACACAGCCTCATTCATAGAAGTTCACTGAACCTTACTGAAGAGAGGAGGGATACTCCAGTGCTGGGAGGGCTCTGCATTGTTTGCTTTGCTGTGTGATATTATTACTGTTGCTGTTTGTTTTTGTTCTTTGAAGGTTTCTTTAGCGAAATTGGCTGAAAAGCCAGGACAGTTATTATTCTGTGCATGTATTTATTCAGATTGCCGAACTAACAGACATGGGACACTTCTTGCAAAAAGGAGTGCGGATTTGTCACATACAGACAGGTGGTTTCAATACGGATGTTTTAACTTCTGTGCAAGGTCTGGGAACCTTTCTGTGAAAGGTGTGAGCATGCCATGCAAGGAGCCCTCAGTACAGTAGAGGCATGGATCTCCTGGAGATGCTCCAGAGGAGGCCACAGAAATGACCAGAGGGCTGGAACTCCCGTCCGATGAGGAATGGCTGAGAGAGTTGGGGTTGTTCAGCCAGGAGAAGAGAAGGCTCCAGGGAGATCTTATTGCAGCCTTTCAGTACTTGACAGGGGCCTGTGAGAAAGATGGGAACAGACTTTTTAGCAGGGCCTGATGTGACAGGACAAGGGGTGATGGCTTTAAACTAATGGAGTGGAGATTCAGACTAGACACGAGGAAGACATTTTTTACACAGAGGGTGGTGAAACGCTGGCCCAGGTTGCCCAGAGAGATGGTAGATGCCCCATCCCTGGAGACATTCCAGGCCAGGCTGGACGGGGCTCTGAGCAACCTGATCCAACCAGATCAGGTTGTCATCAACTAAGATGACCCTGCTCATTGCAGAAGGTTGGACTAGATGACCATTAAAGGTCCCTTCCAGCCTAAAGTATTCTATAATTCTATTATTTCTATGACCAGTAACCCCTTTCAAAAGAAATAGGAAAGTGTGGACAATTAGGAGGGGGAGTTTTGTAGAACTAGATATACTACTGTAATGAGTGGGTGATGGGAGCTTATTCTCCATTCTTCAGCTGAATAACGATATTATTGTCACTAGAGTTGAGCCAGAATAATGGCTTCTTACCTATCATTCAAGAAAAGGAGCTCTTACTGTCACAAAATTTAATACTTTCTTAATCTGGAAATCCTGTAATCAATGTAGGTTTTCAACATATTCAGGTTCCAGCTTAAAATTTATCCTGTTCCTTTCTCAGTAGGATTTCCTTCCAAAGAGAAAAGAAATGCTGCCTTCTGTGCCCATCTAACCTTGTGTTCTTCTGGTTGTTCTGGCATGCAAAATACAAGTCAAGGAACATATCTTGGGCAGTAGGGCTCTCCTTGTTCTCATCTTTCACTCATGAATTAATTCTTGTCATCTTGATTTCCCTGTTTTAAAAGCCTGCTCCTGGCAAGCAAAGAGATGCACCACCGAGATGGGCAAGGACAGCAGTAGTCTGCTGTCTGGGGCAGCAGTGTGCACATTTCTGCTGATCCTTTTGCCCGTGCCAGAGCCCTGGGAAGCTTGTACAAGACTTAAAGACTCAGACCAACCACCTGAGCCCCTTGCATTTGAATTGCTTTACCCTGGACTTCTGTGAGGGCTCTCTCCCCTAGGACATGGGCTGTGTGCTTTGGAGCTCGGCTTCCCATCCTGGTGACTTGTTGAGCCATAGCTGCCTCTAGCACCTTCAGCAATCTGTCCTCAGTAAATGAGCAAACTGAATGAAGATTGATTGCAGTGGGGTTTTAAATACCAAGCAAGAGAAGGAGACAGATTGGGAAAAAGGAGATAATTAAAACATATACCTGTTCCAAAATACTTTCCAGGAAAGGTAAGGTTATTGGTTGGAAAGAAAATCCAGGACTAAAATGGAAGATAAAGATAGAAGCCCAAGAGGGTTAAGATAATGGGAATGGAGAAGACTCCTTGTTAGCAGTGGTCTGGTTGGGCAACATTTTGAATCATCTTCAAATGAATGTCATTGTCATGAAACAATATCAAGTCATGGCAAAGTCAGCCACTGCAGCTGAAAAACATATGCTTGCTGCAAAGCAGAAAACAGTGTCCAGAAAGCCTCCATGATGACAGATTTTCACCTGCTAGTAGGCTGGAGGATCAGATTCCCCTACTTGTCAGTGTCCTTGGGCAAAGCCATTTGAGCAGTCTGAGGTCAAATTAAATATAGCATCTGTCAAATCACTGAGTGGTAGTGGGGAAAGATCTTTTGGGAGCTATGCTAAAATAAGCAGTGCTGCTAGAGAAATATGTGATGAAGGTAGCACAAAGGAAATGATATACTACAGACAGCGTTAGGAGACCTGTTGAGACTCAAATTTGAGACTTTGAGCTGCACACTGTGTGTGGCTTAGGGCTGGATGAGCCCACATGTCTATTTTTAAGAGCAAGCGCTCTGTTACTCTCCCTGTTTTTGTGGGACCAGTCCTCTCAAATTGTTAGAGTAGTTCAGCGTTCCTGGTGTCAGCAGTATTTTTGATCGCAGGAGCAGTGAAACTAATGAAGGCCAATATCCCAAGGGCATATGACTTGAGGATGAGTGGCCTTTCTCTGATCCTTAATAAGGCTGCAGACTTTTCGTCCTTGGGGGCTGTTATAAGGAAATGTCTCCCCTGTTTGGGAGCATCTTTTTACAGAATATGTAATATCTGAGGTTTACTTTCTTCTGTCAAATTTCAATAAAATTGGTGAATGAGTGCAAAAGTTATTGAAGCAAGGACAGATAACATGCACACAAACATAGATGATGAATATAATTACATAAGCCTCATTTCCTAAGCAAACCAAGCCAAAAAAAAACATTTAATTACTATAACTTGGTCCAAGACACACAAAGCAAAAACTGCTGAGGTTTTGATTTTCTGACTGGGCATTTATTTATTTATTTTTTAAATAGTGTCAGTATGATTTATGCAGGGCCTGGAATAGCCATGAAATGGCAGCTGTGCACTTTTCAGAACAGTGTTAAGACTGGTGCTGGGATATGAGAACGAACAAGAATGCAGAACAATGGGGCACTTGGGAAGAAACTAATATTTGACCTTTCCCAAAAATATGAAAAAAGGAGTTTTCACAAATAGGATCTTGCACAAACAATCTCACTGTTTGTTTTTTTTTTTCCTAAATATAAACTCACAAAAAAACCAAAACAAAATAAAAAAAAGGGCAGGGGTGGAGGTCCATGAGCTGGGTATACAGATTTTCTTTCAGAAACATGGGCACACATTCTGCAATAACAAATTATTCTGACAGAACCTAGCAACTGCTTTGTGAGACTGGTATCGTTGCCATTTTCACTGCTGCAGGAAAGGCAATTTCACTGTCAATCAGCTAAAGGCCAGAAAACACCTTTGTCTGGGACAGGGATGCCAGGCTCCCAGGGCTGCACCTTGGAGCACCCTTGTAGCCACGACATTTGGTGGGTTTGGGGTGGTGGCAGCTGCCTGAGGCCCTAGAAGGTCTTGGCAGAGCCATAGCCTCTGAAGAATTTGGAGCTATTGGAAGCATTTGTATTGTGTGTTGCTGCTTGAAAGCTTTAGTGGAAAATGAAGCAGCACAAAACGATGTACAGCTTGTACGCAGAATTATTTTACGATAATACCTTGTTCTGAAACAAGATACGGACGAACTTGATCTTAATACTTCTCTGTTAACTACAGGCAAAGCTATCTATGAACCTAAGAGCTGAGGAATACAGCACCACAGGGAAAACCGAAATTCATGAGAAAAGTATGCCTGATATCTGTGATTTATTGGGCAAAAATATTGGTGAGTTGGCTTCTTCAGCCTTACCTCCAATACAGATCTCAAATTTTAGAGCAATAACTGATTGTCTGAGGAGATTTCGATCGCGATTAGTGTCTGGTACCAAAAATTGAGACAGAAACTACCAGGGGATCCAGAATTTACCCTATTGTGTACAGTAAGATACCAAGATTTGAAGGCACTGTGGGCATTTGGGGAGAACAGTAAAAGAGTGTGACTCCTCAGATGCTTTAGAGGAATGTTTTAGCTGAGTCAAAGTAAAGCTAACAAAAAACCCCCCAGTTTCATGTGCTTGAAATAAGATACCTGGACAAGAGGTTAAAGCATTGAGATATACAGACACATCACAGAAAGATCTCTGTGATCAATACATGTACTCCAAAGGGTGAGAAAAGAACACGAAGAACACTTGGACTGCTGCGCTGTACAGGAGCATCAGCTGATTTCCATCAGCAGTATCCTGAGAGAAAATGAGATATAATACTAGAGTTTAGGGAAAAAAAAATTCATTAACTGAAAAAGTAACAGCCCTGGGATACTTGGACAGTAGATGACAAACCAAGGTATTGATAAATGCTCCCAGAGAAGAGGAAGGCCAAAATTAGTGAATGCAAAATTAATGTATTCACCAATTCATCATAACGCTGTTGTTGATATTTAAATGAAAACAGTGCAGTGCTCTCACTAATTTAATTGAGTGTGGCTATAAATATGTCAGACTCAACAAAGTGCCATGTTCATCTGAAATTTCATTTTGTCAAATAATTTCTGATGAGCTGTTATTAAGGACAGGGAGATTACATCTTAGCTTTTTGTAAGCATGAGACACAAAAGCTATATGAACATTTATTTTTGATTGCCTAGTGTTGCATGCTATACAAATAATGTGTAGAAAAGTCCTAGGGAGCTAAAGTTGAAAACTAGCAAAATATTACAAAATGTTGTTGTTGTTGCTTTACTTTACAGAGCTGTGAAAACTCATTTTTTGAGAATTTTAGTTTGTGTGCAAATGGCTACAAATGTGTGTAAATGACAATAAATCTACACACAGAACGATAACTACATGAATAACAAGATATCATTAATTTCTTTGTGAACAGCTGTTAGACGGAAAGAAGAAGAACCTAGTCATAAATAACTAATTTTGATTTTCCAATGTCGGTTCACATGTTAAGTTACAGTGATGCAAAATAGAGAAATGAGTCTTTCAACAACAACAAAAAAAAGTGGCTTATGGGTTTTTTTTCTTTTCAAGAGCAGCAATACTATTTCACAAGTCTTTTAGAAGCTAACCCTGCTTAATCTCAGGCTTAATGAAATTTTCTGTTTAGTTTTGAATTTGTGTTGTTTCGTTCTATGAAATTACAGTACTCAAAAAGACCACTGTGTTTTCAGTTTTGAGTGTTCTGTTGTTTTACCTTTTATTATCCATTCTGAGAAGACCTATAAAAAAGTCATAATAATCTTGTATGGAAATCTTTAATTCGTAACCTGCTTCCATTAATGCTATGTTGACTGAGCATAGTACATTTCTGACAGCTTCTGTAAACCCACAGGCTTTGCTGGTGTAGCTCCTGTGAAGCCTGAAGCATTGTTCATACCTAAATTTTCATTTTCATGGGTCTGAAAATGTACAGGTCAGGCTAGTCACAAGCCCTATTGACTACGTAAGAAGAATATATGACTACAATGACTTTTACAATTGAAGTTGGATAGACCTTTGATAGGATTTACACAGCTATTCTGCCCCTAAATTTGACATGCCCTATGTAGTCAGTAAAACAAAAAAAAAAAAAAAAAAAACAAGGAATTTTTAAAGTCCTTGAGAGAGTGCTATTCCACTCCCACTGGGGTGTTTGAACTCAGTTGGCCATCATCTTTTGGTGGCATTGCTGCCCATTCTAGTTATAAGAAATTTAAGCACTTACTTTACAAAGGCTATGTCACTAAGCATCTTCAATATAAGTGCAATTTAAATGAATGAAAGAAGGCTATAGAGTGTCAGCAGACTGAAGAAGTGTAGATTTGACAGATATCCCTTTAAAAAACTGAGAGGCAATTTTACGGCTTTGTTTTCTAATTTATCCAAAGCAACCCTACTAGGTCTAGTTTTAAATTCTAATGCCAGGAGCTTTGACTTGCTCTGATTTATCCATATATTTTTAATCTGCTCTATTGTTATGATGTTGGCTTCCTCTTTTTCATAAGGCTGAATTAAGAGTCAACTTCTACACAAAAAATTGTGAGTGATTGTCATCACCTATATCTGTCTGAGATACTACTCGAGTATGCAGCCACTCAGATTTTGCCCATCTCAGCAAAAATCTTGGGAAGCACCTCAGAATTTTCCCTCAGTACATCTAGCACAAAATTCATGTTTAAATAGGCATGAGAAAATCTTGCATGCAGCTTAATATTCTTCAACAACCAGTTACAAACTGTAAAGAAAAGTGATTTTTCTCTTCTCACTTGAGTTCCTTTGGTCAGACAAACACAAAATTTTAGCTGCTAAAGTGTTTATTTTGTGCTGTTTGTTTTCTATTACAGAACTAAATGCACACATTTAGCAGGTCAATAATTAGGCTGATCTCATCAGTAGTACACAGCATCATTCAATCACTGTTGTAGGCCACATACACCTAGAGAAGGCTTCATATGTCCTGAGTGCACTGATCTATGCAAGAATGCTCCTTAGACAAGATACAATTTATATCCAGTAAGCTAGAAATGAGATGAGCCCATTTACCTTTAAAGGGGTTAGGAATGGGGATGCAGAAGAAACTGAACATTTATCAGGTGTTCTAATTATAGTGGAATAATTGTGAGATATTCTGCTGGCCAGGACAATGCAAACAGATAGGGAAAATAAATTCCTGCATGCAAAACTTCTTAAAAATGGCTTCCAAACAAAACTGTTAGCAAGCATTAAACGTAAGTATAGAAATCAGAACGCATAGCAAAACTTTAAGACAGGCCATAAGCTGAGATTTTTTTTGTTTGGTTTGTTGTTTTTTTTTTTCCAGAAAAGGTGAAGACATTGACAAGACAATAGAAAAGTGTAATTATAGGGACAATATATGTATGATAAAACTACCCATTTAAAAAACCAAAACCAAACAAAACAGTCACTCTTGCTTACAACTGCGAATAAATCAAAAGGAAAATTGTTTGGGAGCATAAAGACAGACCACAAAGGTATGATGACAAAACAGAATTGCCTTAGTTTGTTAAAGTAATTTCAAGCTGTTCCACTTATCCTTTAAAATCTGATTCTTGGAACAGAAATTTTTCACTACTAGGACTGCTTATGGTAAAATCATTGCACCCCTACATGAGAAATATCTGACAGATTTTAAAATAAAACTATGATTTTTTTTCAGGAAGTGAGAACACAAAAAGACACATCTCAAAACATCTTCAAGCAAAAACTTCTGTCTCTTGTTTCAGTCCAATCCTGATCATTCTTCTCTGTCTTCCTTCTTTCCCTTCTCGTTTTCATCTTTATGTTCTCTTCTCTGTTTACTCTAAGCTAAGGTTACAATTTGTCTATGAGTAGCAAAAAAAAAGAGGAAAATGTTTACCTCCTACAAGAGCTAGATAACAGAAAGTCCTTCTTTGTTGCTTCTCTGACAGCAAGACTTCTCTTTGCATCCTTTCTATTTTGAAGGCCAAAAACATCCATTGATTCTGCATATTCCTCCCAAAACCTACACTACCATATAATGTATCAGTAAATTACATCAGCATTCTAGTGCTTCTATCAAAAAAACCCAGAATTAGTCCCAGGTAAAAGTGTAATTTAGCATTACTGTTGATGATGGTGACTGGGTTCACTAGTTCTTAGCCAAAGTGATATCATAATCATATTAAAGCACATTTTTAGGCAGAAAAACTATTCTCTTATTTGGGAGATGTATCTTTTAACTTCAGGGCAGTATTAGATCCATTATTCTGCAGTAATGGTTATGTTGGTTGGGTTTTTTCATGAGCTAATGTACTGTCAATGTCAATTACCAATGCAAGCAAACAGGGCAAAAATAACATTTATAATTGCTGTAGTTGTCACCTAAGTGCAATTATCTACAACTGCTGAAATAAATCACTTCAGGTTTTAAAAGCTATCTTTACAGCATTCATGTTTATCAGGTTTTATTATAGCTGCCTTTTAAAATACCTTATAGTTTTTCTTGTTAATTTTGTTTTGTGTGTTTTGGTTTTGTTTTGTTTTGATGATCGATGAGTGAGAAAACATCTAGTAAACCTTCATTTGTGGACAGCGAGAACTCAATATGAGTCCAATTATGACTCCTGTTTTCCATAGGTCTTAAGTAAACAATTAAATGTCTCCATTCTCTTTGCCTGCTTCAGTCTACCCTGATAGATTCCTTCTGAAAAGACATAATGAATTTTCTATATTTTCTATATTTCTATGTTCTCTAATTTTTATTTTGTTTTATTTTAAACTAGTTGAATTGAAACTTTTCTCTTTCTGCCATCTAATTTTGCTTAATAAGTGCGTGCAATCATGAAATTGAAGGTTGTATCACTTTTAATATTGGAACTTTCACGATTATCCTAGTTAAATGCACACACACCTTCTGGGAATGAACAGTGGACAGATACAGGAGTAGATCACTGAGAAACCTCTTCATCCAAAATGTTGAGAAATTTGGATTAAATATGCAGTTTACTTGCAGACAAAAGAAAAAAAAAAAAGAAAGAAAAAAAAAAAGACTGCTAACAAGAAAAAGAGCCCAGGCAGCTTCTGTGGAAGCATATGATTCGTCACCCACAACACAGTAGCAGAGAAAGGTGCATTTCTGGACTTCATTATCCTTGTACGGCAGGGGTTGTGTTGACAGAGGTCTCCTGATTAGCCTGAAAAGAGTTCAGTAGATAGCATTTGTGGAGGTAAAGAGTGTCTGGAAGCAGCTGGCTGCAAGGCGTGAACGGCTGACCACATTCTGCCTCTAATTGCATTGGGGCATGCTTCCTCTCCTGACTGCCTTCATTGGCAGCAGTCAAATCTACCACACTCCCTCCATGCCTGTGGGGGGTCCATGCCTTGGACCTCTAGCTGATGATGACAGCTTGTCTTTTACATCGTGCTTTCTCCTGACTTTCCATATCTAACACCCTTGGAAAAGCAGAACCTTCCCAGAATCCAGCTACAGCTTTCAAATATATACTCCTGTCATAAGCATCAGCCTCCTGGCAGACATTTAACTGAACCAATCCTTTCTTGCCTGCTTCCCCCACATTTTCAGCTTTGCTGCTGCTTTCATTAACTCCTCATTGCATGCTCTGAGAACACAAATTTTTCCAAGGCTAGAAAGGAGAGATGAGCTTCCTTGTTGCCGTATTTCTTCTGCTACAAGCTGGGTCTGCCTGTGTTATGTTTGAATACAAAGTGTGGGGAAACAGCAGTAAAATAAACTGATTTCACAAACTAGGGAAAACACATCTGAAGAGATGAAAAAGGTTGGGTGTTTTTTTCCATGCCTATCTGTCTTTCTATGTCTTGGATATATTTCTAAGGAAAGTTTTTTAGACAGAAACTAGTTCTTTAAGTGGTTTATGTCCTTTTTGACATGACCCCCATCCTGCCATCTTCATCCCATCTCTACTTGCTTCCTAAATAGACTCCTTTTCACAGAAAAGAAGGTGGAACAAAGAATCAAGCATTGATCTAAGTAAGATTCCCAGACCAACAACAGCATTGGTAAAATCAAGGTTAGAGGCAGTATGCACTAGCAGGCATGGATACATAAATGATTGTAGTATGGAAGTTGCTGATTTTCATCAGTGTTAAACCTCTGTAGCAGACATGCTTCAGGGCCACTTGACACTAATTGTCACAGCTATCTTTTAGTTGCATATGTCTCCCATCCAGCCTGGAGATGTTTCTGGCCTTGACTATTTTTCCAGCAGTTTGGTGGGGGCTTCTGCACAAATCATTCTCCATAGAAAGTGAAGCAGTATGGACATGAAGAATGGAGTTTAAATATTTTTAACTTGTCAGTTATAAATTATATGGTGGTGCTGTGAGAAGATGTTGTAACATTAGTTGAATTATTCCAGTAACAAAAAGGAAATAAAATAAAATCCACAGAACCTCACAGGTTTTCATGACAATTTGGTTTTCTGACATATTATGTTCACCTCCAAAATAGTAAAAAGTGTATCTATTATTCATCCATGTTTGCGTTATTGTAGTTAAGGTCAGTAGTACACTTTGAAAATGTATATGTTTAAGCCTATGAGTAAAGCAACAAAGACACATTTGTGTTTACTGGAACAGTCATTAAGTGTGTTTAGTGAAAGTAAACAGGAGTTATTACATGGATACTTTCTACTGGGCTCTTAAAGAAATAACTTCAACAAATTTTTTTCTCGACTTAATTTTACAAATGCACATAGTACCAGTCTTATAAAGTGCCAAATGGCCAGGGTGTTCTCTAAAAGTATTTGACATGGTAGTATATGAATCTAAAACCCTCTGAAGATGTAAATAGCTACAGCATAGCCTAAAAAATAATGATGAGGGAAAAAAAAAGGAGAATTTTAAGGTAATCACATGAATTCATGGGAGGGGAAAAGAAGGGGTTATCTTGGGTTGAGGAGCTCCTGAGTTGCAGATTACCAGAACTTGGATGGCTGTAACACAGTGTCTTACTGGCACTCAGTGGAAAGCTTCCAGGACCTCCTGGAGCCTTGCTCTGTTGCAGTGTGGATATTCTTACAAAACCTAAAGCAATCTGACAGGGTAAATACACTTAATAGCAATTTGTTCAGTGTGGATGGCTTAAAGCCACAAGGTCAAGAATTTAAAGTAATTTACTGCTATTTGTCATGCTGTGGAAGGGAAAGAAAACAGACATCGCTATTGATAATATACTCTTAGTTACGTTATGGGCTGAACAGCAGAGCTTGCTTCTTCTTGTGGAAGTACTGAAGTCTCTCATTCTGATTTTTTTCTAAAATGAAGCATTTAGAGGGCTCAAAAAAATTAGGCTCTATACAAGAAATATTGGATATCACTGAAAGAAGAACCATCACAAATAGTTCATTCTTTAAGTTAAATGAATCCTAGGAGTGATATAGTGTCCAAGTAGATGTGTCGTTATTCCATAAGAAATATTAGGTCTTTTAAATGAATTGAAAAGTGAAGTCACCCAGCACTGGAGCAGAACATTATAGCAGTTATTTAGCAGGTGGAAACAACTCCTGTTGAATCACTAGTACTTAATCTCCTTTGATGTTAAGTAACTCAACTATTGTAGGAGCAGATGTCAGCAACTGTGGATTAAGGGGACTACTACTGAAAGGGCATCTCCTGAAGTCAGTTGTTTATTGTTTAACAGCAAAGAATAATACCGAAAGTAGTTATTCTGAGATTGAATCTGTCTCTTCTTAGTCAAAAATATAGGAAAAATCTTGAAGGATGAGGGTCTCATGAACTTGTTCCTGGCTACATGCTGCTCATACCAGAATAAACAGCTGTGAGATGGATAACATGATACCAAACTTTCAAGCTTACTAATAGTGTAATGGATTTTTGGTAGGATGGCTGTCAGGTGAAAAAAGAGCCAAAAATCAGGAAGAAGTTGAATTCAAAACTGTTTGACACAACTTATTAAGTAAAATTTGAAAAAAAAAATGTTAAAAGTTCATTTTGGATCAACTAAATAATGTATTTAAAAAGAAAATATTTGTTACTTGCAGGCTATTTGAAACAATTTTACTTGTGATGTTTATGATGAAATTTACTTGAGAAAAGGAGCGCCGCCTACAACCCACTACAAAATATGCTAAGTAGCACTTGGGGCCACAAGTTCTGCAGGAAGGAAGAGCTGGTGTAGGGAGTGCAATAGGGCAAGTGCTTCCTTTCCTCCACATCAGGAGGCGAATCAGGAGGCAGGATTAGGACACAGACTGCATGGCAGCCCTCTCTGTGGTCCTGGTACTGCTTTGTGGGGAAGGGGCGATGCTGCTATCTCCACCCAGCATGAGGGTACAGCAGCCACAGCACAACAAGGAGTCCATCTGATGCTTCTTCCCTCCTGAACTGCAGGGAATAGATCAGTCTTCATAAATGAAGCCAGCCTGAGAAGGCTTCTGAGAGCCAGGTCCTGCATGGCTAACTTGATCTCCGTCTATGACAAGATGACCTATGTAGTGGATGAGGGAAAGGCTGTGGATGTTGTTTACCTAGACCTTAGTAAAGCCTTTAACACTGTTTCCCACAGCATTCTCCTGGAGAAACTGGCTGCTTATGGCTGCTTATAGCTTATGGCTTAGACCAATGAGTCCAAGTTCTTCACTGAGTAGAAAACTGGCTATATGGTTGGGCTCAAAGGGTTGTGGTGAATGGAGTTAAACCCAGTTGGTGACTGGTCACAAGTGGTGTTCCCCAAGGCTCAGTATTTGGGCCAGTTCTGTTTAATCTCTTTATTAATGATCTGGATGAGGGGATCAAGTGCACCCTCTGTAAGTTTGCAGACAACACCAAACTGGGTGGGAGTGTTGACATGCTGGAAGGCCACACAGAGAGATCTGGACTGGCTGGATCATTGGGCTGAAGCCAATTGTATAAGGTTTAACTAGGTCAAGTGCCAAGTCTTGCACTTGGGTCACAACAACCCCAGGCAGCGCTACAGTCTCGGGGAAGAGTGGCTGGAAAGCTGCCTGGCAGAAAGAGATCTGGGCGTGTTGATTGACAGCCGGCTGAGCACAGGCCAGCAGTGTGCCCAGGTGGCCAAAAAGGCCAACAGCATCCTGGCTTTTATCAGGAATAGTGTGGCCAGCAGGACTAGAGCAGCGATCAGCCCCCTGTACTTGGGACTGGTGAGGCCCCACGTTGAATTCTCTGTTCAGTTTTGGGCCCCTCACTACAGGAAAGATGTTGAGGTGCTGGAGAGAGTTCAGAGAAGGGCAATGGAGCTGGTGAAGGGTCTGGAGCACAAGTCTGATGAAGAGCAGCTGTTGGAACTGGGGCTGTTTAGCCTGGAGAAAAGGAGGCTGAGGGGAGACCTTATCGCTGTCTACAACTACCTGAAAAGAGATTGTAGCATGGAGGGGGTTGGTCTCTTCTCCCACATAACAAATGATAGTATGAGAGAAAATGGCCTCCAGTTGCACCAGGGGAGGTTTAGATTAGATATCATGAAAAATTTCTTCCACAGAAAGGGTTGTCAAGCATTGGAATAGGCTGCCCAGGGAGGTGTTTGAGTCACCATCCCTGGAGGTATTTAAAAGATGTGTAGATGTGGTGTTTAGGGACATGGTTTAATGGTGGACTTGGCAGTGTTATGTTTACAGTTAAATGTGATGACCTTAAGGTTCTTTCCCAACCTAAATGATTCTGTGATTCTATTATTAAATGTAGGGCTTTCCATTAGAGAGGAACATTATTTAGTCAGAAATGTGATCAGAGGGTTCAGTCAAATAGGAGCAAGGCTTGAGAAAGTTTCAGAAGATGCAAGGCTAAGGATTGGAGGCCCTGCAAAGCTTAACTTCTTTCACTGTACCTCTGCATCGTCTGATAATCTGCCAGCCAAAAAAAATTAACCTTTAGATCTGTCTCACAGACTGGCACAGCAGATTTGGCAGTGAAATCTGCTTGGCAGCAAGAGTTCTCACAGAGAATGGCAGGGCTTGTGGTTGTTACTCAGTTGGGTCCTTCACAGGCTGTTTCTTTATTTACATTGATGTGATATATAAGAACGTGGCATTTTGAATTAACACATAGTCATTTTCTACAGATTAGAACCACGGGACTGGTGGGTCCTTTTCCTGCTGTGTTAGCGAGAGGGATAAATGAGGCCATGCACACCTTACAGAGTGTCCCAGCAGGGTGGAACTTATAGGAGGAAAACATCAAGAAAATAGCACTGTGACCAGAGAAGTTTTTTTGTAACGCAAATATAAAACTTTATCAGTATCCGATGGGGAAAAAAATACAGCCAAGACAGTTACATTAACTGGCTATTGTTGTTGTTAGGCTTTTAATTTGCCTTGTAATCTACATCTACTATATTAATTATTAGATGAATAGGCATTTATTGTATTATGCATTAGAGAACAATCTAGTTTTAACTACCATGGGCGTCCTGTTGTTTTCTAGATTGTCTATTATTATGGTTTGGGCTGGTTGATGATTTGTTGTTGGACTTCTAATGGAAAATGCCATTCTCTAACAAAAGGGAAATCAAACATTTGCATGAGGATTAATTATGACTACTAAGTGCTAAATTGATAAAGGAAGACTTTCAGGCGCTATTTCAGCTGTAGAGATCAGGTGATGTCTCATTAAATACCACATCCTTTAGAAGTAATATGGTATAATCACTTTATAAATCCCATACTAATTAAAAATTTGCTTTTTTGCACTGTATTGAGCTAATTTCAGAAGTGCAGTAGCACAGACCACATTAGAACTATTGCCGCTTTTAAAACAATCTGTCTTTTTCAATTGCTTGTATCTTACACTGACACCCCTACCTTTTTTTGACATTCTATTGGTTTTCATATCTCATTCAGAGCATATGTAAAGCAGTATAGTTCTGTGTATGGACCTCAAATAAGTATAATCAACCATATATCTGGAGAGATCTTCTTCTGATAGAAACAATCAGAATTTTTCTCCATTAGAAAACAATAATGATTGTGAAAAATCATAATTTTACCAGCATTATTACTCTATTTTTGATGTGCCATACAACTCTTTAGCTGAATTATACCACCAAACTCACTGAAAAGACATCAGATCAGAAATTTTAGTATTCCAAACTACCTCTAAATCAGTGAACAGATAGTGTTTTGCAGTACCTTTTTTATGAAATGCAATACATATATGTATTTTTAATTTCTAGATGGCTACCCTAAAGAGGAAATGATTTACAGATGGAGAAAAAACTCAGTGGAGGCTGCTGACCAGAAATCTTGGAGACTCTATCAGTTTGACTTTATGGGTCTGAGAAATACTTCAGAAATTGTGAAAACCTCTGCAGGTGAGAATAATATAAATGGTAGTACTTGTTTTGGAAAACAGATTATTTCAAAATATTTGTTCCAAGTTTGCTTTCATTGAAGTGCAATTTGATTTTCATGTGTACCAATATTCAGATGAAAACATCTGAAGTGCAGACTTCAAAACTATTGACTTAGTTTAGATTTTTATAACTTCCTCTTCTTTTTCTCTACTCTTTTAACAATTTCACAAATCAGGGAATAAATGCTAACTTGACGTGACTATTTGTTAAGTTCTTGAAGCTACTATATGATTTTCATTCCTCAGTTGAGTTTATTAAGCCATTCCTGCATTGAGACATAGGTTTCACCATAAATTAAAAACAAAAATTTTGAGCACAATGGTAAGGTTTGTGAAATTAGACACTTTCACTAGTGGTCAACCATTCAGCCACAAGTTCAGTATGTTTCTTAGTATTTCAAAGGCACTCTTTATTACTCAGCTGATAAATTCCTTTGGTAGTCACCTTATTAATTGATTGTAATTAAAATCTAATGATGCCTATTTTATTTCTTCAGAAATCTTATTATTTCTTATAATAACAACAATATAATAAAAAAGTGTAAAAATATACATTATTTGTAATTGATAAATTAGCATAAAATTCAAACAATGTCTAAACTTCATATATAACTGGAGTAAGCTCTGTCATTGCCATTTGGTAAGTCATCTCCCAGCTGCGGAAGGAACCTGCTAGAAGCAACTTTCCACTTAACTGGTGGTGAATTTCTGAAATTTTAAAAATTGTATTGCATTTATTTTTAAACTATAAGCATAGCTATGGTATTCTTTTGGAAAAACTGTCAATAATAGTCATAATAAAAATTTATCAATCTGTGAAACTGCTGCTGTTGGGTCACTAACATCAATGATATGTTTTCAGGACCAGATAGCAATTTTGATAGTAATGAAGAGCCAATAAGCCTTTAATGAATATTTTGGGCTGGTAGTTTAGCAGAGCAAAATATTTCAAACAGTGCACATGTAAAAGTTCACTTCTGTTATGGACAGAAATCAGAGTCATGGAATAGACTGAGTTGGAAGGGACCTTTAAAGGTCGTCTAGTCCAAACCCCCTGCAATGAGCAGGGACATCCTCAACTAGATCAGGTTGCTCAGAGCCCCGTCCAGCCTGGCCTGGAATGTCTCCAGGGATGGGGCATCCACCACCTCTCTGGGCAGCCTGGGCCAGTGTTTCACCACCCTCTGTATAAAAAATGTCTTCCTCATGTCTAGTCTGAATCTCCACTCTGTTAGTTCAAAACCATCACCCCTCGTCCTGTCACATCAGGCCCTGCTAAAAAGTCTGTCCCCATCTTTCTTATAGGTCCCTTTTAAGTACTAAAAGGCCACAATAACATCTTCCTGGAGCCTTCTTTTCTGCAGGCTGAACAACCCCAACCCTCTCAGCCTTTCCTCATAGGAGAGGTGTTCCATCCCTCTGGTCGTTTCTGTGGCCTCCTCTGGCCCCTCTCCAACAGGTCCATGTCTTTCCTGTACTGAGGGCTCCAGAGCTGGACACAGGACTCCAGGTGGGGTCTCACCAGAGTGAGACATGATATCAGAGTGGCCATGCTGCTTTTGATGCAACCCAGGATATGGTGGGCTTTCTGTGCTGTGAGTGCACATTGACAGTTCATGTCTAGCTTTTCATCCCCTGGTATGACCAAGTCCTTCTCCACAGGGCTGCTCTCAATCCCTTCATCCTCCAGCCTGTATCAATACTACGGATTGCCCTGACACAGGTGCAGCACCTTGCACCTGGGCTTGTTGAACTTCATAAGGCTCACATGGTCCCAGTTCTTGAACTTGTACAGGTCCTTCTACATGGCATCCCACCCCTCTAGCATGTCAACCGCACCACACAGCTTCGTGTCGTTGGCAGTCTTGCTGAGAGTGTACTCAGTCTCACTGTCTGTGTCACCAACAAAGATGTTAAACACCGCTGGTACCAATATCTGAGGAACGCAGCTCTTCACTGGTCTCCAGATGAACATCAAGCTGTTGACTGCAATTCTTTGAGTGTGACCATCCAGCTGATTTTCATAGACTTATTTAGGTTCCTCAGGTGATCATGAACCTGATCTTCTCTTACAGTGGGAGGGACTTTGCTCCTCTAGTCCCTGCCTTGTGGTCCATCCCCGTGAGGGATGTGGTAAGAGAGCTTGCCAGTGAAGGCTGAGGCAAACAAGTTGTTGAGTACCTCAGCCTTCTCCTCATCTGTTATCGTTTTACCAGTCTTGCTCATTGGGGGTACGCTTTCTTTGTCCTTTCTTTTGTGGCTGACATACCTGTAGAAGCCCTTCTTGTCGTTCTTTCTATCCTTTGACAAGTTCATTAGCATCTTAGCTTTCCTGACCCCATCCCCGCACAACTGGGCTGTGTCCCAATGCTCTTCCCAGGATACCTGTCCCTGCTCCTGCTGCCTGTGCATTTCCTTCTTGCCCTTTAGTTTGATTATCAGGTCTCGACTCAGCCATGTTGGATTTTGCCTTCCTTGCCTGATTTCTTACATCTGGGGATGGAGAGCTTTCCTGCTCTACGGAAAGTGTCCTTAAAGAACTGTCAGCCTTGTTCTGCTCCCTTGTCCCAGGGAGCAGTTTCCCAGGGGTTTCTATTGACTAATTCCTTGAAAAGTTGGAAGTTTGCTTTCCTGAAATGCAGAGTCCTGACTGTACTCTTAGCTTGACCCACATCCCTCAGGAGTATGAGCGCCACCAGTGTGTGATCACTGCAGCCCACGCTGCCTCCAGACATCATCGATTAGCTCACTTGCATTGGTGACCATCAGGTCCCGCACCACATCCCCCCTGGTAGGGCTGTCTACTATTTGTCTTAAGAAATTATCTTCAGTGCATTTCAGGAGTCTCCTGGATTGCCTACAGCTCGTCATGCTCCTTTTCCAACAGAGCTTGGGGTGGTTGAACTCCCCCAGCAGGATGAGACCCAGCGAGTGTGATGCCTCCTGCAATGCCAAAGGTTCCTTTTGTTGCCTTGGTCTCTAATTCTTACCCATAAAGTCCTTGAAGTCTATGAGTTTCTCAGAAATGCGAATTTCTCAGGTGAGTCAGCAATAAGTTGAACCAGGAGTTGATGGATAACAGTGAAGTACCAAACACCAAATCATTAAAGTATCTATGTATGTAAGCATGGAGCTCATTGGAAAGGATGGTATGTATGGTATGAATACGAGACAAAGCCCTGCTCTTTCTGCTTTGCTTACATCTAGAGTGATGCCATCCTGAGTTTGCATCAAGAATTGCTAAATACACATCCAAGAAGAATTACTGAGCCAGCCATATTAAGATATTTAAAGTGTATTGATAAATAGATGTATTAAACTCTTCCTTTGCACAGGATAAAACCACTTTTATAGAGGTCTCATTCATGTGAGTAAATGGTTAATGTGGAGGAAGGAAAAATATATTTCCTATGCTCTTTTCAGCATATGCCCAGTTCTTATTAAGATGAGTGAGTTCACAGTGTATTTTTCCCATTATTGCTATTGCTGCTTCTGCCCACCCATGTTTATGAGTGCAAAACCCAATAACAGTGTTGAACTGAACCTACTGGAACCATCATGACTTTTCTATGTTCCCAAAGGCATCACAGTGGCAGAAAGTTGGTAGCAAACTGAAGTTTATCCAAACACTAAAAAAAACCCCAAACCAACCCTATCAGGAAGTTGTGGAAATTAACATGAAAGAAACAATATAAATATATATAGGTCAGATTGTCAACTGTGTTTTTAGGTAGAAAAACGAGTTGTGCATATAGCCCATACATTGTGGACAGTAGATGGCTGAGAAGGGGCTATCATTCAACAAATACATGAAAGATGTGAAAAATAAAATCTTCAGTTTGCACATGGACCTGATTTTCATAGAGCAGACTCTCTACCTACAGTTCAAGGTACTTTCAAGGCCAGATTTACTGAACATCAACAGTATTTATTGTGAGGAGCAGACCCAGGGCTAGGGCTCGAGGAAAATGAACTAGTACATTGGAAAACCTTGAGTATACCCTGTGCTATAGATCAAGGATTCCCAAAATGGAGGAAGGGGGCAGGACATAACCCAACTGTGACTGTGCAATATGACTCAGAGACAAAATATAAGCTAATTCTGTGACTGCCTGCTGTGAGCACAGAAGTATATGTGAATGAGTAGGATAAAGAGGCAGCTGCGATATGGTAGGTACATGCCTACTTACTGAAGAAAAGTAGCCCTATACAAAAAGTCTGAGAATTAGGGTACCCCCAAGGCTTCTGTTTCCTGCTGCATGGACAGTCTCTGATGGAGGGAGATGGCAGCTGCTGCCTATCCCAACAATTTTGCAGCCATGCCACAGGGGGTACAGGTGGTCAAAAAAGAGGTGACAGGTTCTGTCACGGAAGATCTGCAGAATATTTGCAGTAGAGCTAGCCAGAGAGGAAGACTGTGCTGGGGCTGCCTCTAGGATGCTATGGGTGTAGGACCCCCTTTGACTTTGGACTGCTCCCCAGAGAGACCAGTTCCCATTGACTGGCCTCTGGGACTGTGTGTGGCCCCTCTGAGACACGCAGGAGCCCATAAAGGCCCTACCACCTGCTGTTCCTTTGCAGACTCAGGACAGAAAGGAAGAGCAGCCTTGTTCAGAGTATTGCACAGGGAATCGATGGAGTTAGGAAAAGGGAAGCAAGGCAAGATACCAGCGGCAGCTTCCTGACAAAGAGAGGTACTAAACATCATCTCTTCCTCCCAAAGGAAATGATGGAAACTACTATTATACAGGGCATTTAAAAGCAGACTAGGCGAAGTATGAGAAAATGTACTGCGGGGAAAAGTCCTCCACTAGCAGGAGATGGATTCAAAAGCCTAACAACTTTTTCTGCATCTGACTTACACCTTTCCACTGTTTTATGACACTATTAATTCTCACTAGATTTTGTGTTCATCTATGATATGACAGCTGCTGCAGCATTACCTAACTGTGTCCAGTTCAGGGGTGACTTTTTTAGCGATTTTTCAGCAGTGTTTGGGCTATAATGAAGAGAAGTCACACTGACCATTCAATAACATGGCTGCTGTTCTTCCAGCATTTGTGTAAGCCCTTTCTTGGTAGTCATTTTATCACAAAATTACTAGATTTAGCACTTAGCAGAGTTCTGCTATTTGATATTCTTTCAGTCTTTCCAAACCTTTTTCAGACGTCTAAATAACCTTTAAATCAATCTAAGGCAATTTCAGAGGTACACAAGTAGGAAGCCAGCTGTCGCAAAGACTCTGCTTCTGAAACCGAAGCAAGATGAGAAATCTTCTAATTTCTTGTCTTGAACCTGCAGCGGCTTAAAGCGTTGCCATAGTGGTGTGCTTTACTCTTGCAAGAAGACTACCCTCTTTTACAGTAATCCGGCATCCAGAGAAAGTTTTCATTTCCATCTGGAAGAGGTGCTCAGCTTTTTCTTGAGCATGTTTTTTGAATTTCATGCTAAGCTATAAACACAACTAGATAAATACCTACTGTATATGGTGATTACATGGCATACACGGCAGAAATCACTGTGCTAGTGCTATGATCATGAACCTTTATCTTACATCCTAAATAAGCTCTCACTGTCAGGTGATATCAAACTAATTCACAAGTATGGAAGAATTCCCCTCTTGCCATCTGGCAAGATACTCAGATTCTATAGCAAGAACACTTCTCTTGCTACAATGTCAAGTAAGGCTGACAAAGATAATTAAAGTAGAGGGAATACTAAGCCACCTGGCACTGAGCTGTGAAAAAAGGAGGAACTGGATGGAAGGAGAAAATTCTCAAATTTTAAAGCTCCAATTTTGAAGCCAACAGAAGGGTGGTCAGGAAAACAGGAGAGAGAAAGAGGGAGAACGCCATCCTTAAAAGGAGTCTGTGAGTGTTTTTTGTAAACTTCAGGTTTCTGAGTCACAGCCTTTCCAGGTACACTTTACATTGGGAAAAAACAAACAAACAAAACCAACAAAACCAACAACCAAACAAAGGAAACAAACAAAACCCCCACAAACAACAACAACAAAAACCCCACATCAAACCCCACACTTTTCTGCTGACATTTTCCCCAGGGAAAGTCTATTCATTCTTTTTAAGCCACTCAGTTTTTTATACTGCTAAATAAACTCAAAGACCTTGTAGCTGCTGAATCTAATTTTCATTTACTTGAAAACTTCTTTGCATCATACAAGTCCTATTTGTGTTCTTCCTCAGATGCTTTTAGCCTGAGAGATTTTTGCAGTCCAAAGGAGTTTTTGCATAAATAAGTTCAAGATAATTCATCAAAAATAGAAAACATCATAAAAGTGCCCTATTTAAAACTTTAATAGCTGATCATTACAAATTAAATATACAGAACCAGACAGAAAGTATAATTACATACAGTCTGAATAACCTCCAAGCATCAATACCCAAATTCAATAAATAGCTATAACTACTACCATAAAAATATACACCTTTGTATACATACAGTGGATGGGGGATGATTAGTGGAGTCTACCTGTCATAATTGTGCTTTTGTATTTTGAAATTGATCTTTCATCAAGTACCTCAGCTTACATGATGCTCTCAGTCCTATATCACAGGGCTGCAAAGCAAGGTTAATATCTTTTGTCACAGATTCAGACAAAGTTCTTTGAGACAATGCTAACAACAACACAATTTAAGGTACATACTCTGTTGCAGGGGACTCAGTAAATAGCGAGTAAAAAAGTACCCTAGAACAAAAATAAGAAACCTTGTCTTTTAAGAAAATGAAAAGACCTACATAAATAGTTAGTGGCAGAAGAAGGGAGGAATATACATGTTTTTATTGGGAGTCCAAATTTCAGTGGAGGAGCCCCCATCAGGTCAGAGGATAGATCAGGTGGAGACAGACATTAGCTGGTATTCCTTAGCTTTATCAGAAGACCAACACACTCCTAGAGTATTATCCAGAGGAAAAGATGCTCATGTGCCTAGCTACTCTACAAAGTGAGCAAAGAACAGCTGGCTTTAGAAACCATCTCCAAATCAGCACTTCTCTTTACTTTTTGCTGTTAAATGCTCCCAGATTGCTTAGCTGTAGGCACAGAGGGCCCATGATGAGTTCCCACACAAGATAAGCCAAGCAGCGCAGTGGCACTATGGGATTCAGCCATCACCCCACAGGTCCCTGTTGATGAGGCAGGACCACCAGACATCGGGTTGGCAAGGCAAGGCCAGGGCCAGCAGCAGGCTGCTCACCATGGGGAAGAGGTTACAAGGGGGATGACAGAGAAGGGCTGTCACCGGCTGGTTAAGGCAACTGGAGCCTGCTGGTGCACTCAGGGCCCTGACAATGAGTGGAAAAAGATGCTCGAGCTGCCATGGTTGCAAAATATGGTTGTGGCTGTGCATGTTTATTTTTAATTATCTGATTCAGCCACACCCTAACCTGTATCAACCAACTTATCTGAAGAAATGTATTTAATGAATATTCATTAAGCTATTTTGGTTTTTCAAGTCACTGAAGTTTTTTAATGTCCCACTGAGTCCTGGTGGCACACCAGAGAGTGCTTGTCATCTATGTGTTCTTCCCAGGAAAGATGTGAATTTTGTTGTTTTTTTTCCTCAAATGCCAAATTCAGTGTGATCCAGCACACACTACCTCAGCTTGCTGTGCTGCACAGGTTGTCTTTAATCAGATGGCATCCTGAAGCAGACAAGTGGAGACTCAGAAAAATGCACTGCATCATTTGAAAACAGTGGCTATTTTTACCTACCTCACATTGCAAGAGCTTTGCCTCTTTAAGCCAGGGTATCACACAATCTCAATTGCTCTAATGGTTAGGCTTTGGTTTACAACCATCAGCAGACATCTACTCTGGGTTCCCAGGATTTCAGACAGTGTCCGTCTTCCAAATACTGTCCCCTCCTCCCCTGTCTGACTTTTAACATGGGTGCAGCAGGGGAGAAATAGAATTTGCTGTGTTTTTTTCATTGGTTGGTTGGTTTTTGTTTTGTTTTGTTTTTAATGTGGCACAAATGGAGTCGCAGCTGAATTCCAGCATCTCAGAACCTGCTTCCCCCTGATGCCAGACAGTATCTTCTGTGTATCCAGCATCTGTGTATACAAAAAGTCTGTCTAACACTCCCTGAAAGGTAGAACAGAAAATGGTTTTGCTGGGAGAATTCCGTTACTCTACTCTCTATCTCTTCAGTTCCCATACACCTCCCTTGGCTTTTAGACACTTTCAGATACAAACCAGTCTCATGTTTGTTGGGTCTTCCTTTGTATCAGATAGATATCTTTGTAGATGTCCTTGGGTTCTTGAAATCTGTGGTATGAATTTCAGAACTTTCAAATCCACAAACTGCTTGCATTTTTCCCAAGGTTCATTAAAAGAGGTTTGAGCTTTTAAAAATCTGTTTCTGTCATTTAGAAGGAAATCCTAAGAAATACGGGATCAAGCTAAAATCTTGTGTTGCTGAAATCCTGTGTTGAGTCTTGAAGTTGAATACAAGTTTATTTTTACAGGTTGTAAAAAGAACCATATAGGGGCAGTTGATGCCTGAGGTGCCACCCTTCACCGGAGTCCACTACTCCCATCACACTCCTTTCTGCTTCCTCACCTTACCTACACAAACACACACAACTTTTCAAAGTCCTTGTTCATCTTCTACCCCTATGGGCCCTCATCCCCAGCAGCTCCAGCATTGTCAAACTAGCAGGAACCAGGAATTCACTTTTTGAAGCTCTTATTGCCCAACTTTCCAACTCCAGTGTCGAAGATGCCTCTGCTTGCTGCATTCACACAGGCAGATGTGCACAATGTACTAGCACTTACAACCTAATTTTAACTCATCTTTTCTTTCTTATCTGTGGCTTTCTTCACAACTTTGTCCTTAATGAAATCTATCAAACCTGGTGCAAGAACCTAAAATCCCATTTAAGACTTCAAATAGGCTGAAAACACTACTTAGTACTTGAAAATAATGCCTAGTACTGACCCACAGAACTGACCCATGGCATATGTAATGAATTCACTCTCTTTTCCCCTGTTCATTTTTCCTAGTTCATTGTGAAATATGACTCAAATAATACCTTTAAATCTACAGTGTTTATACAGCTTAAAATTACTTGGTGTGCAGCACCAAATAGCATGGATTTGAATTAGCTATCATTCTTTGGCTCCTTTCAGAGGAACAAAATAATACAGAAAACTCCTTGCCACTGCAGTCATCTCTGGAATGAGGGAATATCACAGGAATTATTTTCTGTCAGTAAACACCGATTTATGTTCAAACAGAAAACTAGCCTCACTATAAGAAGATTTAGCAATCGTATTTTTGTTGACAGAGTTTTTATCTCTGATAAGAGATAAAAGAGTATTTATCTCTGATACAGTATTTGCAATAAATCAAATCTCAGTTTAGCACACATAATCAACAGTGACTGTATTGACTTTCAAAAGGTATGCATGTATCAAATGATAGTAGGTCAGAATGAATATTTTGAATAAGCCATAGCTTCTCTAAGATAAATTTCAATTTTTACTTTTAACAGCAATTCGTCTTGCACTGATGCTGTCAACTTCATATAATAATTTTGTTATTAGCCACTCAGGTTAGAAATCTGATAATTAAATAAAGAGATGATTACTAATAATACTTCTATTAAAGTGTTTTTCTAGGTTGGTTACAAGTTTGACTGGCACTTATGGGAATAAAAACTTTTATATCACCCTGCAAACCCAGCACTTGCCTGTCTTGTTACAAAAATGTCTCACAAAGCTCATAGTAAGACAGCTTCTTAAGAGAGTGATTTATAAATTGATCAACAGCCTACTGCAGTTATAGGAGCTTTTCCCTGATATGCAAGCCTAAGATCAAATCCTGAAATGCAGAAGCCTGAAACTGGCTACTTGTTGTATCTCTTAAGTCACTAAAAACCAGAGAAAGTTCAGCTCTATGATATACCAGTGGGCTAAGAATAACATGCTCTAAAAACACCTTTCTTCTTCTGTTTACTGATAGTACAAAAGAATGACAGGAGTGGAGAGGATATGAGGGCTGAACTGCATATGTAACTGGCTTCATTCTTTTGTTTTGCCTTGGGGAGACAAATGCTTAGCATGTCTTGTATAGAACCTTACTGCTGCACATGCCAAGAGAGACTAGAAATACAGTAACTTTACTTTGTGGTAAAAGCAAAAAAAAAAAAAAAAAAAAAAGACAGAGGAAGACCCAGAGGCAAGTCTTTACCTGCATTTTTTTCTTAAGGGAAAATCTCAGTAGGAAGTGATTTTTCCCTAAAGAATATCCAGTTGTCCTCATTGAAAAACCACAAGTTGTCTTTCTTTTTCCATTAGGTTTTTCTTCAGCTGAGTTTTTTATTGAATAGTTTAATATTTTGGAAGTTTTGTATGTGCCTAACTATAAGAGGTTCTTGAATTAATCTCCTCATTCACTCATCCATTGGCAATGTTGTATTTGTCGCTTCTCTTTGTACACGGAGTCCCGATCTCCTGCTCCCTTTTGCTGGAGCTACGTCATTTTCCATTCCAGGATAATTCACCAGGCCACGAGAACAACCAGGTTGACTCTGTTCTCCAGTATTCTCCATAATCTGGAATTTGGTGTTGTTGACCTGAGCTCACCTCTGAGCTTGAAAGAGTGATTGAATTCTTAATAGAAACACCAAGAACTAGGTGAACCCATCTCAGAATTGAGCACGAGGGTTAGCCGGATCACTCACTTGAGAGGTAGGGACTTTGTTCTCACTTGTCCCAGTGCTTTAACTAGTAGGCCACAAGACAAAAAGGAGGAAGCTTGATTGTTTCTGTGTTTTGCTGGGAAAAATATTTTGGTTCCTTACTTCAAAAGAACAGAGTTGTGAATTCTTCATAGCAACAGGGGTCTTCGTAGCAGACACTCCTCCTCAGCTGCACTTTTTCCTGCCTAGCTCAGATGACACCACAGTAAGCTGCTGGCTTTTGTGGGTTCACTCTGCTCCCCGACTTGCTGCAGAGACCCATGGCAGGATTGGGCCTGTGAGGACAATTGTGTGGCCATGCATTCCCAAGTGAGAAGCTGCACTGCTGCGTCCATGATAACCAGGCCCTTAAAGGTACAAGCCTTGGTCTGCTGGGCTACATTTATAAAGGCAGTGACATGATGTCTGTGGTGGGAAAAGCAGTAGGGAGAGAGGGAAGTATTCTCATAGGGCCAGTATTGTTCAATATATTCATAAATGACCTAGATGAGGGAGTTGAGTGCACTATCAGCAAGTTTGCTGGTGACACCAAGCTGGGAGGAGTGGCTGACACGCCAGAAGGCTGTGCTGCCATCCAGAGAGACCTGGACAGGCTGGAGAGTTGGGCGGGGAAAAATGTAATTAAATATAACAAGAGAAAGTGTAGAGTCTTGCATCTGGGCAGGAACAATCCCAGGTTCCAGTATAGGTTGGGGAATGACCTATTAGAGAGCAGTGTAG
>VWYH01011380.1:187346-200915 GCA_013399365.1 Pampusana beccarii | reverse complement strand
GAGCCAGGCTCTTCTCAGTGACAACCAGCAGTAAGACAAGGGGTAATGGTTTCAAGCTGGAGTACAAGAGGTTCCACTTAAATTTGAGAAGAAACTTCTTCTCAGTGAGGGTGCCAGAGCACTGGAACAGGCTGCCCAGGGAGGTTGTGGAGTCTCCTTCTCTGCAGACATTCAAAACCCACCTGGACGCCTTCCCGTGCAACCTCATCTAGGTGTTCCTGCTCCAGCAGGGGGATTGGACTAGATGATCTTTTGAGGTCCCTTCCAATCCCTGACATTCTGTGATTCTGTGGTTCTGTGATTCTGTGATAGAAGAAACACCATGGATGCAGACAGAATGGCTTTACAATTGTGTTTACTACACAAAATACAAAGCAGAATTGGGTTGATAAGTTGTATTTACTTCAAAAAGGTACACGGAATCATGAAACATATCTTGAGATCTTCTGGCGTACAAAATGGAGATTGATGATACAATTTCTGATATTCATATCACCGTAATGGGGATGGAAAGACACATTACATAAGATTTGTGAGCCTCTTCATATTTATGCAACTGAGGACAACTTTCTAGACTCTTGCTATTCCAGCACCTCTACCTTTTATTCCTACTCTGTGTCATTACAACACTGTATTGGTGATTTATGTTTGGCTCGATCAAAAGTTTTATGTTAACACAGATGGTGAATGTTTGGCCTTTGCTCAGGGTTGCTGCAATGTTATCTAAAAGTCTTTCACAGGCAGCAATTGTACTTAATTTAAAACTCACAGTATTGCACAGGATACCTTGTATTTTGTTCACTGCTGAATCTACAATCTTAATGAGAACTTCGAGATACAGAATGGGCAACTATTCACATGTTGCAGAAAGGCACTAAGTGTCTTTTCAGATTTTAATTTGCCTACCTTAGAAGAAGTGCAGCACAGAATAGTTAGGTGCTAGCACGATCTCGCTAAATTTAGCCTTTACTCTTTCGCATTAGAGTCACGTTTCCAGATTTCTTCCACACAGTCATGGAGGCTTTTGCCTCTAGGGCGCTTTTCTGCAGCTAATATTCGCAACATTCTTCTCTCATTCATAATAACAACAACCCCATTTCAGGCAATCACTTCTGCTTCCGAGTTACTCTGGCAAGAATCAAAATCTCTTCTATTATTAGTTGCCTGATGTTGGGCTTACCCACCACCTACTGAAGCCAATATCGTCTTATCATTACCTGCCAGACAGTCTGGCAAGTATGAGTGATGCTATCAGATAGCTAAGGAAATGGTGCAGTACAAGACTAAGTGTTTAGCAAGTTTCTAAACCTTTCAGCAAGTGCAACAAAGTAATGATATGCAACAATGTGAGAGAGCACTCTTGAAATGTAAGGAAGCCTGCTGCGATCAGGGCTACCACAGCATCCCACAGAGAACCAGAGGTGAACCCTTGGCACTACAGTGCAGCAGTTTGGCAGTGACAGAAATCTGGGCTAGCATCAGTCATTATGCATTGCAGTGTTCACAAAATAATTTTGGTGGGAGACACAAAATAGACTATTGTTCATTACACAGGAGAAAATTAAGTATATTCAACTTGAGATAAACTCAGGTTGTGGATCAGAGTTTCATTGTTTCATAGAAGTACATAATTTCAAGTGCACAGGAAGGTGGCATTAGGACAAGGATCTCAAAACACTCAAGTGACTTTTACTTAGTTCTGCCAGTGTCCTTGTGCTTCTTAAGAGATTAATTCTCTTGAATACATCATCTTCCAGAATGAGCCTTGAAAGTGAGTCTGTTTAGTCTTTTAGACCTTGTTGTATAAAACAGTGGTAGAACAACAATAGTAGACAATACCCTTATATAGGATAATTCTGCATGATATTGTAGCATTTTCTTGTTAAACTCTCTTTCAAAACCTTTTACTGTTTCTCAGAACTCGTGATCTTGTATTTATCCTCAGTGGAGATGAAAATTAAAATTTTTATTCTGACATGACCCATACAGAGTGACATTTGGAAGACCACATTTAGCTATGTTGAAGATCTAGGTTGCTCCCCAATGCAAGGGTTTCACAATACATTATCTTTAACAGAAACAATCCACAGCTACTCCTGTTCTAGTTGTTTTAAGTGTCCGCAACTGCAGTAAGTTCCCTGTAGCTCGTATAAATCTTTCAAGTCTGTCTTGGACCTGGGGACACCCCCCCTCCAGAACTCCTTTACCCCCCCCTGCCCCAGAAACAAAATGATATATGGTGTTGTACCAAAGGAGAACAGCTTATTTTTAGATAAGTATAAAATACAGATTTTCATCTGAGAAGTACAGAACTACCACCCACATTCTAATTCAAGTCAGTATCAAAGTTAATTGCAGACCTCCCACAAGGAAGAGCAGGAGTGAAAAGAAACATCTGAAGAGTTTTCTGCTCTTCATGTCCACAGCTTCAGGCATGTCTTTTGCATACTATAAACAGTGCACCAAATTATTCCTTCAGTACTATTGGTTCAAAACAGAAATTTTCTCAGAATAATGAACTAGGAGAATCACAGAAGAATTATAAAGCAGCTGGAAGAGAAAAAATTATATACATCTTATACATTGCTCACTAAATACAGGTTGCGATGAAGCACATAAAGATGTTAAAAATGGATTGAAATTGCCATACATCTTCCTGATGTAGTTGGACACCTGTCAAAATAATGTAGATCTTTAGGCAAAGCTGAAGCCATACTTGCAGATTATAGTTTTAATAAGTTTTGGTCCACTTTGTTTTAAATTTCTCTCCACCTATTAAAGGGAATTTCTCTCCCCCTCAAGGGAAGAAAAAAAAAAAAGACAAACAAACTCACAGCAAACTGTTAATCGTATGTCTATTAATATAAAATATGGACTTCAATGCCTGTTTTAGCAATACCAATTTGTACACTCCCCTTCCAAATTATCCATTTTATCATTATTCTTCTGTTCCTCCACTGAGAGAGTGCGTGTCTTTCTGTTTTCTAAATGCTTCATTTGAGAGAAGAAAAACTTGGTAAATGTTGCCTGTGTTAAAACAAAAGATAAAGAGAGAAGCACATTTAAATGTGAAGAAAACCTTGTTGCAGCTTACTCTTATTGATATAAATAGAGACATTAATTACTAAGGACACATCCTGAGCAGCATGTCTTAAAAAACTGAGTGCGTGAGCAGCTTTCCAAGGATCCCCTCAGCAAACTCTGAACCTCAGGTCACCCCTGGCTTACACACCTGTAATTATTATTATTATAATTTTTTTTTTTAATTTAAGCTGCCTCCAGGCTGTGTCTGCTCTTGGGACAGGCATCATCAGAAACCTTAGAGGAGCAATTCTGGGCTATCTTTGCTGCTTCAAGTCACCAGAAACACTGAAGCAGGAAAGCTGCATGGTGTGGTGGGTCCATCCCCTTTTCAATAAGAGTACTTGAAGGGTACTCTTTACACTGGGCTAACAAAAGCTCCCTCTGTCACCCTCAAGGAAGACTAGCAAAGGTGCAGAGCTGATATTTAGCTTACTCTAGCAGCAAATTGAGTATCTGGAAGCTGTGGCCGTCTTGACATTCTTCACTGTGACTTAGAGGTGTAAAAACTTGTTTTAGCCATCACACCTGCCTCATAACTCATTTCAGGCCAAGGCTCATTGCAAATGGTGCTCAATCCCATTCTCTAACATCATGTGTTTAAAAATCAGATCCATGGTGAGATGTTTAGGGAACAAGATTACAGAATACTAATAAATACCCTTTCATCTAGGAATGCAGGATTTCTTAAAACAGTGCAAACATTTCCCATTGTCACAACCTTAAAATAAAACTGTGCCTTAAAAAGATTTGTTTTTTGCAAAACATAACAATTTTATGGCAAAATAATTTTTTAGGACAGGGGGATTCCAGAGAAGTTGGGAAATGATAGCAAACAATACATTATTCGTTGCTCCTATTTTCATTAACTTCTTATTGCCTTTGATATTGAACTGCCAAAATACCCCTTTTTTCCATATTCTCAAAACTATATCTAAAATATGAGCACTGTCAGCAGTTATTCTACATTCAGTCTCAGTCATCCTGAGGAAAGAAGAATTTGCTCTTGTAGTTTTATCTGAGACTGCACCAACAAGAACATCCTGAAACAGTTTCAATCCTACTAATGTCATATTAAAGCATTTCATTATAAGGTAGTTGTGAACATTTTTTTTCAGTTCCCAAATTCAAACACAAATGCCCATTTTCCTCCACTGCTTTCCAAAGTATTTAACAAATTGACAAGAAAAATAATAAGATCTCAAGCATTACAACTTCTGGAAGTAATAATTCATTGAAGAACATTGTAAACATAACTTTGCCTACTTAAGGAAAATCAGTGTTTCTACTGTTGAAAAAAAAAAAGAAAACTACAGTCCGTATTTTCTTGAAGTAATCTCTCTTTGATGGTAAGATTTTTGTACAACCCTATAATTAGTATTTGGAAGTGGGTTTTTTTAGCAGTTGTGCTGTCTCAGAAAAAACAGACAGAAAATAATTTATTGTCTGCTTACTGTAAGCTTTAGGCTGATCTCATAAAATAGATGTAAGATGCTGTTATCCTTTTCAGCTTTTCTTCAGAAAGCTACTCTGAAAGGCAGTGACAATAAAGTAAGTTTAGCATTATGTATTTCAGAAATGCTTTCATCTCGTATTATCTCATCTGAATTTCTGTAAGTAAAGATGGCCGTAAGTCATTCCAGAGTAGAATCGAGTAAGAAAATGAAAATATAATGTTGAAGATTTTTTCATTGTGTTTGTGGTTTTGATTCATGTAGATCATAAATCCTTAATACTTTAACACCTGATTTTGTCATTTTTGTTACTTTGGTTTTGCTTTGTTCTTGAAGTCATTTTTTACTCTCCCATTAAGTAAAGCTGTCATCCAGCCAAAGCACAGACAATGAGGTTTTGGTCAATATATCAGAAAGGGGTTTTTAATAATTGTATTGTTAAATTATTTATTGAAGCTATTTGACAAATACTAAACAAATAACAACAAATCCATTCGGCAGTACACAAGGTCAGTTTGAGAATCTTATGTTAACCAATAAGGGGATTAATTCTTCTTTAGCCCGTCACATTTCTTAATTAAAATAACAGGATGTTGTTCAACAGAATTACAGTTTATGGCTCTTGGTATTGGATCAAAACTAGCACAGATGCACTGTAAATAGTAGCTATCGTTTATAATCTCACTATGCTGGTTTAGATATGGTCAAAATGTTGGGTTATCTCTACTTTGCCCAATTTTATGCCAATTTCACTCCAACATGTCTAAGCCAGCTTGCCTTTCCACACCTAGCCTTCAGTCCTCTATGCTTATTTCTCTTTTTCCCTTCCCAATTCCATGCCCAAAGACTGTTTTCTCTCAGTACTGCTGTCCTTCCTTTAATGCAGGTTTGGGGCTTTGCTTTTACTTTCATTTGAACAGATGCTGGAATAAGACCTTTATTATTCTTTGACCATTTGCCACAGACCTCTCACCTTGTTCTTGGCTATTTTTTTCTTTTCTAGCTCAGACTTTGCTGTTCTTTCCCTACCCAGTGGCATGACACCATCACCTAACGAGGGTCATGCCACATGAGAGCCATGCACATTCTCCTGGTTCTATCTGCCACCCTCCAAATCAGACATGGACACAAGCAATGGGTTTAATAGGGCTTCTGATTGTTCAGTATCCCTCACTGGCAACACATCAGTATGACTTATTGCAACTTTTCTATACAAATAAACCAACATGAAGATCCAGAGAGCTGGGGCAATGTAGGACCAGGTCCCAAGCAATGAGGAAGGTCTCAAAGAAAGCTCATTAATGAACTATTAATGAAAGATTTCCAACATCACTGTTTGGAATTACGAGTCACATGAGGATGAGAAAATAATTATGCAAGGCATCAGGAATACGTCAACAGAGCATCTAGTATTCCTTTTTGTAAAAACCTAATTTTGCTGCTCTAAGGACGAAGAGGGATTCACAGGTCATTAGCAGATCTTTGTGAGTGCAGGGACAATTACAGAGATTGAGTAAGTTCCCAGGAATCAGGTCTCTATAAAGATCAGCTCATTTCAATGTTTCCAGAACAGCGAGATCAACAGACTGCCCTCTCCTTTATGTCCACCATCCACATGGTAATGTCAACCAAGAACCTCAGGAATAAAAGTTGTCACCTTTTGATTTACACATGTGCCTGTTGTCTTTCCAGATACAGTTGGCTTGTACTCTGCAGTCAGCAGAGTGATGGTAGTCAAGCGTTGCCGTCTTCAAACTCAGCAACGCAGTTGTCTTTCCATACTTGGTAGTATATTCCCCTTGGCCATTTGCTACATCAAATAATGGTTAAAGTCAGCATGAATCTTCGTGAATGTTGCCTTCTCCTGCCTGAATTTCCTCCTGCTCTGGTGGTTGTTCTTCCTACACACTGCAGGATAGCAGTTAATTTCATTTCCCTCTAGACTGACTCTCACCTGCACTGGATCCCCTGCCCTGTGCAATATCCATGGTGTGTTGGACCACCATGTGCTTGCTCTCTTGTGCCGTATGTGGGCCATACAGAAACTTGAATATTCTCTGTCATCACTTCAACTGCAAACATGAATAATGTTGCTGTATGGTTGCATGACATGTGTGTGCAGTGCAGGAAATAACAGGTGTTACTCCTGCACCTGGTAGTGGCATGGCATACAGCATGTTTGTTGTCACAACCTCAAGGCTGTTTTGAAGTGACACCTCAAGGCTGTCTATCCTCTGTGTTTCTCCATCCACCTTGGGTTGATTCCACAGTGCACAAAGGCATCATTGTAATTATCTAGCAAACCACAGCACATGAAATGTCTTAGACCCAATTTTGATTTGTAGTGAATTTTTAACTTAAGATAAATAGCTCAGTGGCTTTTGCACTAGAGGCAATGAAAAATTACAGGATTCTGTTAACTCTGAAAGGATTCATGGGCATGTACAAAGAAATTTAGTAAGTCTGATTCCATCTACTTTAGAGAGAGTTTCTGCTGTAGAAGAAAAAGACAGAAGCAAAACAAAGCAAATTTTGCAGAAGATCATGAAAAGTTAATCAAAGTGAAAAGCAAAGGTGAAATAAATTGCACTTAAATGCAAGTAGTCAACAAAGCCAGAAATGGACTTTAGCTTTAGTGGTCCCTATTTGTCTACCAGGCTTCTTCTGAAAGCAATCAGAAGACATCCCAGTGAGGAGTTAAGGTTCTGTTTGGTATTACACATCATGAAAGGCTTTCCCTCTTCCAGTGCAGAAATTCTTTTTCTTATTTACCTTTCCTATCACCAGTCCTCTTCTGCTGGGTGACTGTGATCATGGAGTTACCACTGTTCTGAATCAGAAATGACTCAAACTACTCACAATTTGACAACAGATAAAAATAGCAGTATTTCAACCTAATTCACTTTCCTCAGGGTACTTTGTTTTTCCCCTTGCCTGTCCTGTTCCCTCCACTTCACATTATGAGACATCCACTTATCAACACTGGATATTTAAATCACTTTCTATCAAAAAAAGAAAAGCAAACCTCTTTTTAAAGTTACATCAGAAAGTTAACTTCTGACACCCACAGATTTTCTGCAAAACCAATTTTGCAAACTGCTTAAGAGGTAGATTGTCTTGTATGTTCACACTGTTTCTAGAGACCTTCCTGGAATGTGATCTATGGGTAGATATATGTTAGAGGAAGACTGCTAAAATCAGGAAAACAAGAAATGGAGGGGATTGGGAACAAGTTGTCTCTTTCCTTGCATCTAGTGTGGTGACTTACATCAGTTTAAGGGGAATGTAAAGATAATAGCCAATCAGTATGTAATATTTTAAATTTTACCAAAGTTTACTTGGTTTCATAAGAAGGCAAGAGAACATGCTAACTATATATGATTTAAATGTACAGATTTCCTACTATAGATGCATTTATGCCAGTTTTTTACTGCAAAAACTGAACATGAAATGACCTACATAATTAGATACTGAAGGAAGAAACAAGGAGAAGATTTACTTGTTCAGATGCAATACATCGGCTTTGAGATTTGCATCTAGTTCCAGTTAAATATGCTTAAAGAAAAAAAAAGCCCAAACCCCAGGAAAACCTCTTCGTAACAGTGTCTGTGGAACTAAACATCTACTGTTTTTATTGATGATAAACACAGTTCTCTCCCTCTGCAATTCCATGTAAACGCAACCTCAGGCATTAGTATTACAGGATCTCTGATGATTTCCAGCTTTGATTTTTCACTTCAGAGTTTTTACTAAGTTGACAACCTTAGCATTAATAATGAAAAGCGGCAGTTTTATTAATCAAACATGTTCAGCCACCCAAACATCATTAAAACTCGGTATAATCTTACAGTGCAAATGCTTAAGCACCTGGAAATATCTTCATGAAATATTGACTTAGTGGTAAGTGAAATGTTGAGAAGATGTCTAGCCCTCTGCTCCCCTTTTCTTTAAATATGTAATCCAACAATGTAAATCATAAACAGGCCTGCCCTGACTTTCATAATATAAGTCCAATGTGCTGCCTGTCCATTTAAGTATGTAAATTGTAAGCAGCTTTGGTCAGTTAGATGTTCTGTTTAGTTCTGCTTAATGCCTTTTTTTTTAATGTTTCCAAAATTATTTCAATCCATAAGTAAACCAAGAAAGAGTTGAAATAATACAAAATTGTGGAAATAGATTTTTATTGAAATAAATCATGTTGAGGAAGAGGGCTAATTAAGTTTAAAACTTACTACTCCGCTTGTGTGAGGTCACCCTGTGAATTAAAGCATGCAAGAAGAGCTTGTACCTTAGAGTTAATAAATCCAGCACAATAGCTTTCCAGGGAAATTACCTGTCCTCATTTTGTGTTAGAAGAGTTTGAGGACCCAATCCAGGCTCCCTCTGGATAGGAGATCATACTAAAAGAGAAACTTTAAAATGTCCTGTAGTTCCAGGAGGAAATACATCCTCTCTTCCAGGTCATATTTTTCTCCAGTCTTAACCTAAAAGCATGTATCATTTGGTGATTTTGTCTCATTGATGCTTGCAGTTCATTAATAATTTCGTTAAACAATCTAAAAAGTTTTGAAGACAACACAGAACTGGGAAATGATGAGAAACTGGAACCTCAGACGAGGGTCCTGGACCTCCTCAGATTAGAATACTAACAGCCAGGGAGAGGCGAAGTGGGAAAGATGGGACTAGAAACCTATGAGAGGAGGAAAATGATAAACAGAGAAGTTTATGGAAGGCTGGACAAGAAAACTTCTGTGCCTGGAAATGGAACCATGCAGCATATGGGGCATGCAGGAAAAGAGAGATGTCAGGGATGAGGAGTCAGGGAGTGGAATGAGAAGCTGGTGAACGTGTGCTAGAGCTGATTGTGTAAAACAGCTGCAAAGTCAGAGCTGTGGATGGGAAAAGACTTTGGACAGAGGCAGAATATATTAAGCTTGGTGGGAAGACTACATTGCTGTTCAAAGCCTGGAAGGGAGTCCAAGACCCTCAGATCTCACCAATACTCCACTGTCAACAAAATCCTTATGAACCCATGACAAAATGTCTGTGTTTTGTCCTTTTCTAGAACTTGGTGCTAAATTATCATAGACAGTCACTGAGCTCAGTTATCCATAGGCAAGATGGCCTGCAAATAAAGCAAGGAAATAAAATGTTCGGGTGAACCTTTTTTCAGCCATGAAGTAGATGAATTTAATAGAGGCCATTGAATCTAGCAAAACTTCGGATGAAAATCAAGAAATGAGGCTGCTTATTTTATCACAAGCAAACAAACAAAAAACCCCAAACAAACAACCTCCTAAATGCAAGAACCACAAAGCATTGACTCTTTTGGCTCTTGTCAGTCATTGTTATCTGGAAAGAATTGCCAAAAATGTAATATTCCCTGTTGGCAGGGCTTCAGGCTTTGTGAGACTTGATAGGCTCCTACAGGGAAAATCAAGGCAATCTGTATTAACAAGGCACTGCTCTGTACTGACAGACCCTTGCAGAACACAGGGAATAAAAAGGAAGGTTTTGGCTCTTAACATTGTAATCTGCTGTTTTTGACATGAACCTGTTTAAAGAACTACCCTATACAACCACTGCAAGAGAACAAGAAGAATCACATTTAGCAGTACAGCCTAACATAAGAGAATGGCACTTTTCTTCAAGAAAAGTCTTACGAGCGAAAAGATTCAGCAAACAACTAAAAAGACAACATGCCAAATTTAGAGCTTTAGATTTGGTTTTAAATTTAGATTTAGAGCTGTTCTTGATTATATCCATCCAAGTCTTTTTTTACATTAGAAATATCATAGGTAGATTATAAGCTCCAGATCCTGGACTGCCTGTTTGTAGTAAGCAGTACTATCTCAGCCTCCACCTAATCTTTTTTGTTTTTAAATCTAAATTGTTACGAAGTTGTATAGAAATCCATTCAAGGATGGAGTAGGTGTAAGAATATCAGTTGCTACTGAAGCTCAGTACTGCAAGGCTGAGAGAGTGGGATGGCAAGAAATGATATATAAACCAAGTTTAACCAAATCATAATCTTACAGTCTTGAGCTGCTACTTCATATATTGCTTCAGTCCTAAGAGTTATCATTAATGCATATATATTTTCTTATCTACAGAACTGTATCAGACATGTTTTAATAATATTTTTTACTACATTAAAACATGCAGACTTTGATTAAAACTACTTAAAATTAATAATTCATGGATAGTATCATAAAAGATATAATGAGAATAGGAAGATATTTCTGACTGCTTATGGGAACTAATTCTGTTTGCCATTTCTGATGGAGACATGTATGTTATCTTGCAAGAGTATAGGTCACTCTGGCTGGTATTTAGACAACACCACTATTCATCAGTCCCATTGGATTCATCAAAAAGTTGTGTTCAATGATTATTTTAAAAAACAAATTGCATTTTTTGACATTAAAATTCAATGTATAGAAAACTCTTGTAGTGATAATTTCCAAAGCAATTTGTAGACTAAGGAGTATGCTAAACAAAACAAAACAAAACAAAGCAAAACAAAAACATGACAGGTTGAGCAAAATTGCATATATCTCTTTGCTTAAAGTAAAAAAAGAATCATAATAAGGAAATAATGAAACAAAAATAAATACTCCTTGAGGATAGGTAGCCCCAGCTGAAATTAATCATGTAAAAGAAGGTTGATTCAAAGAGAAAAACAAAGAAATGGTTAGAGGTTTCCTAATTGAATTTATTTGAAGATATTGTCAGAATGAGAATGGAGTTGGTTTGGGTTATTTTTTCAGTAATGTGGTTATTTAATGTGCTGTTTCCAAAATAGCCAAAGCAATTAGTTTACGTCAATCACCAATTACAGTACTCATCAAAAATAACAGTTTAAATCAAACCAGGTTACAAATTGTACTAAAAAATCTTTAGCCAGTAGGATGACTTCCTTTTTTTTTTAGGGTAATCTTTTGGAAAGTTCTGGAAGTAAAAAGCTCCATGGCTGCAGTATTGTTTGCCAAAATTCAGTTCTAAATACATTTTCACAGATGGCTCATGCATCTCTAAAAATTCTGGGAAATGCTGACCAAATGCAGCTACACATAAAAAAAATAAAAACTCAAGGCAGTACTCACAGGTAATCTGTCATTTTCAGTTTGGTATGTATCAGAGTTGTCATACTTGTCCTAAAAATACACTGAAATATTAATGGAAAAGCAACCTACTTTGGTCACAAGTGATTCTTCAGGCTCTTCCAAGCACTTCAGTTTTAACACTCTGTCCTATCAGTTTTCTGACAGTTTAAGGAGGTTACACCTGACATTAGCATCTTATTAATATTTTATTTATGTACAGAGACACAAAGTTCGACACAACTGATTGGCAGTGCCATAGAAACATTATTCCAGGGATTAAACCATGTAGGGGCTTAGCACAACAGCCTTTTACCCAAGCAGGGTACAAGTGTGTTTATTCCCATTATTCTTGTTGCAAACCTACTGCACAGTCTGGTACAAATTGGAGATAACACCCAGCAGAGGTCTAGATGTAGAATAAAATTACCAGTAGTCAAGGCTCAAATTATGTAGTCAATGAAAGAACACATTGAAGGAAAACTAATCTTAATATCCAAATACTCAAGCTGTTCACCTGAAGTGTTAAGTCTCACGTGGAGCATCTTGTCTTAATCAGGCTCAGCAATAAATGCAACAGTAATGGATTAGTGGTAACTCAGTTCCAGAAGGCACTTCTCATTCTATAAAGTATAATCTGCAAACAGGAACAGGCTTTTTTTGTAAAGAGCAGTAACACACACACACACACACACACACACACACACAAAAAAAGGAGAAAAAGGGGAAGGCACAATGTTTTGGTCCTTCCCCAGGTTTTTTTCTAAGGCACTTTTTTATTGGAACAAATGTACAAAGTAAATTTTACTCCTTGTTGACAGGAACTCCTTGAGCAACTCTTTACATACTGCTAACATCTGACTTGGGCTAACCTAAAGCCCTTCTTAAATATTGTATAGGTTGCAGATCACTGAACCGTCAAAATGCAGCTTTCAGTAAGTGGGTGCTGTCAGCACAAATCCAGCTGTGTCCCTTGGTTACCGCACCTTTCATTGAGTGAAACTTAAAACTAGTCTGCTTCCTTGAGCCAACTCTTCCCCTCAGGTTGATGCCTCCATGCATCATAAAGATCAAACGTCTTGCTGAGACCTGTGACCAACATGTGTAAATAATGTACTTCATTCTCAGATCTGTCTGGTGGTTTCTAAAATCAGTAATGTTACTGGGGAGAAATATGAAATACTTGTTTATGTTTCTTTCCCAAAATAGAATGTTGTTCAGATAGCTCTTAGGTGAAGTATGTCTCAAATGTGATGGCTGTTCTGTATGTGGTTAGGTTGCAAAGGCATATATGCTGTCTAAACGGGACACTAACTCCTTATGAATTTTCTGAGTTTCCTTCTCACAGGGTTGAATCTTCTCTTCCCAGCTGGTTATTTCAAACCTGTTACCATTTTTTGCATCTGGTATTTTCTTCCCATGTTGCATTCAGATTCGTCTGTTGAAGCAAAGCACAGGGCAAGGAGACTGCTGGCTGTGAAAACAAACAAACAAACATGAAAAAACCCAGAGGCTTAAATTAAGACCGCCAGTGAAATTTTTTGGCTCCTCCTTGGGTGCCTCATTAAACATTTTTGCAGTCCTAAGCCCTTCAGAAAAGGAAATATTCCCACACTTGAAATGTAGAAATGTTTGAAATGTAGAGAATGTAGGAAGCTTACTCTTTTCATTAATTCACAGAATCACAGAATCGAAGAATGTTAGGAATTGGAAGAGACCTCAAAAGATCATCTAGTCCAATCCCCCTGCTGGAGCAGGAACACCCAGATGAGGTTACACAGGAAGGTGTCCAGGTGGGTTTTGAATGTCTCCAGAGAAGGAGACTCCACAACCTCCCTGGGCAGCCTGTTCCAGTGCTCTGGCACCCTCACTGAGAAGAAGTTTCTTCTCATATTTAAGTGGAACCTCCTGTGTTCCAGTTTGTACCTGCT
>VWYH01011380.1:165309-186822 GCA_013399365.1 Pampusana beccarii | reverse complement strand
TTTTCTTCAGCCAGTTCGCAGTCCACCTCACTATCTGATTGTCCAGACCACACTTCCTCAGTTTAGCAGCAAGGATGCTGTGCGAGACTGTATCATGCTTTACTGATGCTTTACTGAAATCAAGGTAGACCACATCTACTGCTTTGCCATCATCTATCCACCTGGTTATGTCCTCATAAAAGGCTATGAGGTTGGTTAAGCATGACTTCCCCTTGGTGAAGCCATGTTGACAGCCCCTAATGACCCTTTTATCCTTGATGTGCCTTGAGATGTCACCAAGGATAAGTTGTTCCATCACCTTTCCAGGGATGGAGGTGAGGCTGACTGGTCTATAGTTAGCCGGGCCCTCCTTCTTGCCCTTTTTGAAGACTGGGGTGACATTTGCTTTCCTCCAGTCCTCAGGCACCTCTCCCATTTCCCAAGACTTAGCAAAGATGATGGAGAGTGCCCTAAAATGACCAGTACTGACAAATTCTGTTTGCCTACGTAAAACTAACGTACATAGAAGAAAACACTCAAGAGTGCCTGTTGGTCAGTCTGCAAAGTGTGTAGTTGTGAAGGACCTTGCATGCTGCAGATACCTCATAGCAGTGGTCCCAAAGTGATCCCACTAGGACTGGCAATCCAGCAGTATTAGCGAGACATTCATATGGTTGCAACATGGGCTGGTGTGAGAGCATGCTGTGCATAAAGCCTCCCTCATGTTCATCCAATTACTTTGTAAATATGTGGCATAAATGACTTAGAAACCTCTACCTCATTGATTTCCAATCGAGTGAGGTGTTTTTCAAAGTGCTATACTCTGATACTTAGGCTGCAGTCAGCAGAACATGTCCAGTGGGCTAGAGTTCACACCCAGTTGTTTAATGAAAACAGGGCATGTTACAAGTCCCCTGCCTGCATGGCCCAGTAATGAAGGCTATTCATGCAGAAAACAAGCAGTGTGACCCTGGGCGCACAAGAATGATGAACTGCCAGCCTCCAGCCTTTCCCTAGGTATTCCGGTCCACTGGTATAGCTCTTCACATTTTTAACTGGGTCCTTTCATATGAATGAAACAGACTTGGCCCTTTCAATCAAACAAGCATGAAAACCTAATGCAGGCACTTTACGGAAAATAACTTTAAATCACATGCTCTGTTCTTTGATTCTATTCTGTGTGGATTAAAGCTTCACCCACCACAGCAGCACAGTCATTAAATAGTTAAAAAAACTAATAGATTCTCACGTATTTAGCCATTCCCAAATTGTTCTCCACTTATAAATAGTTGCTTGAAGTTGTTGAATTTTCAAAGACTTTCTAGTGTTACAGTCAGTTAGAATTCATCTCATGTTCCCTTTTAATTTGCACATATCTGACATACAGCTCTCTTCTCGCAGACCCATGTGAATAAGCGATTAATGGTGATTCATGGATTGAAGTACAGCAGGCCACTCCATTGCCCCTAAAACTCATACATTTTTAGTTAAATGCATGGGTATTTGTAGTTGAGGAAAACTGGAACCTATAAAGTAATAATCAAAGACATTACCATATGCTCTTCAGAAAGTTAGTATAGTTGAAAAATAAATCCATAGTTTGGTCTGGCTCCATTACACAGAACTTGTTTTTTGTTTGCCAAAAACTAATTAACCTTTGGCATCAGTTGCTGTCAATATCTTCCTGCACTACAGTTGCTCCATTCTACAATTAACTATGAATTGTGAATGAAATATCACCTTTGTGTCACTAAACCACTATCTTGCTCATCCTTTTCTTCAGAATTTCACAGGAGTCCTTTCTTCTCTCTGAAGTTCTTTGTGGTCACTCTTCCTTTTCAAGATCATGCAGGGAAGATGTAGAAAGGCATGTAGGCTCTTGCCCAGGGTAGAAGAGAATGATTAAAAGGTGTTACTGAAAGGTATTCAGGAAAAAGAGCTCAATATTTTCATTTGCAACAGGGATAGGATTAGCCATTTTTTCTGACAGTGTGTAATTAGGCAGGAGATTTTGCGCATGTTTTTCTTCTGTAATTTAAATATTTCACACTGCAGATTGTCAGATAAAGAGAATTCATCAATAAGCAAAAGGAATTCCCTAGATACAGAAAGGAAAGCCATATCAGCAGACTCGGGCTAAATCTCTGATTTTATGTCTTTAACAATTTTAAGCTAACACTATTGGGAGGTTAAAGCCAGGTTTATTGCCAGTTGAAGTAAAATAAGAAAATACTTCTGATGAAAACAAGTGAAAGTTTGAGCACAGAGTTCAGAAACAAAAAATATTACTCCTATATAGAGATGAACAGATGAGAAGTAGTTGGATTTGAATGAGATTTGGGCTGCCTTTTCCATTCATTACGAAGGAAATGGGAAGTACCAAACAGACTGACTAGATAATCCAGGAGGGCAGTACCCTAAACAAAAAGAGTTAGTAGGGACAGGAGAAAAGGGAACATTTATTTAGCACAAAATCAATTTATTCACAGCACATTGCAACAAAGGCACTACAGGATATGAAAGAAGAAACATTACATGAATACCAGAGGTACAAGCTAGGGAAATTAATCAAGGCAATAGTCATAGCTTTTTTATGAATATATATTTGAAAAGGTGATATCAATGAAATTTGAAGAGATGAAACAGTCACAGTTGGGAATGTAAGAAAGACTGATAATAATCCAGTAAGAAAGGCTTCAGTAGGCAAAGAAAGAGCTAAAATAACACTCAATCAGAAGTGGCATTACCTTTTTCCAGCTGTCAAAAATCTTGGAAGTAAATAAACACGAATGCATATGGATCAATATTTTCCTTTATTCTACCAGATAAAACAGCAAATAGAATGCAAGCTTGCATCTGTTACAGACTACTAAATAGCTCTGCAGAAAACCAAAACATATCTACCTGTAACGTGAAGTGAGAAACAGCTGCACCAGATGGCTTTAATCTGAAAGACTACGCTAGAAAACTTCTGCGAATAATAGTATTGCTTGGAGTTTCTCAACCTACTCTTTACGATTTCTTAACTGTAGCACACTGGGATTTGGTGTGAGGTTGAAAGTTAGAGTGTGAAAGATAAAATGACTATCACACGTTTTTTGAATGCAAGTAATCACTTACTGGTTTTATGTGTATAAAACAGAGAAGACAATTTAAGAAGGGTGTGAAGGTCCCTGAATGCCTCCAGAGAAAGGCAACAAAGCTGGTGACAGGGCTGGAAGGCAAGTCCTGTGAGGAGCGGCTGAGGACTCTGGGCTTGTCCAGTTTGGAGGGCAGGAGGCTGAGGGGCGACCTCATGGCTCCGCAGCTTCTGAGGAGGGGAAGGGGAGAGGGAGGTGCTGAGCTCTGCTCCCTGGGACCCAGTGATGGGACCCGTGGGAATGGCTCAAAGCTGTGCCAGGGGAGGTTTAGATCTGGCATTAGGAAGCATTTATTTACCGAGGGGGTGGTGAAACACTGGAACAGGCTTCCCAGAGAGGTGGGCAATGCCCCAAGCCTGTCAGTGTTTAAGAGGCATTTGGACAAGGCCCTTACTAACATGCTGTAACTTTTGGTCAGCCCTGAAGTGGTCAGGCAGTTACAATAGGTGTTCATTGTAGGTCCCTTAAAGCTCAAACTATTCTGTTCTATTCTATTCTATTCTATTCTATTCTATTCTATTCTATTCTATTCTATGCTATGCTATGCTATGCTATGCTATGCTATGCTATGCTATGCTACGCTACGCTACGCTACGCTACGCTATTCAAGTTACTAGCCAGTTCCCCAGCACAACCCCTTCATTAAGTCCTTCTGTACTTAACATAGCCTTTGATAGCTTCATAGCAGTAGTTTAAAGAGCTGACCAGGGATCACTACTGCACATTTGTAACAAGGAAGGCTTGAGGTGAAATAAAACACTTTTTTTTTCTCCCCTCAGTTTCAAAAAACTGTAAATAAGATGACCAAATAATTACGGGATTTTCATCTTGGCATTGGTCTCGAACAAAATTATGGAACAGCAGATCCTGAAATAGATCAATACAAATATATATGGTAATATAATTAACACCGATAAACATTCATTCATAGAAACTAACTCCTGTCAGACTAGCTCAAAATAATCTTCTGAGCTTATATGTTTGTGGTGATATAATGTACATTTGTAAGACGTCTCACTTGATGCGATATGACATTTCGATTAAGAAGCTACAGTGATAAGAAAATCATTGTGGCACATATCAAATGATTAAATTTTGAGTACCTATAAGACTCAAAACAGAGCTAGAAAAAACATCATTCATCAGGATCTTCTGTTGAGATGCTATGTCATCTGGCTTGGTGCTATTTAATACTTTCTGTTAATGATGGAAAAGCAATCATAGCATTAAGACTCATGAAGTTTATAGATGACACAAAGACTGAGTGAGTGGTCAATGATAGATACAAGTCAGGGGGCTAGAACGCAATGCAGATAGCTTTGTAGCCTGGATTCAAGTGCAAATAGGCGTTTCTGCACTTCAGAACATGCATTCAGGATTGAAGCATATATTTCGGATTGAAGTCTGTGGATTTTGCTTTCCCAGAAATGGAGACATTCCATTCCCAGTGCTGCATGCAGGTTTAAAGGATTTGGGACATATCTTGTCAACTATTAGTTATTTTGAAAAGTTGTGGAGTGCACAAAGGAGCCAGAAGATTTCTTAGATACTAGAAATAATTCCTTGTGTTAAGCGAACATAAGTGTTTATCTCGAAGGATAAAGGGTAGTTGATTACTACCTCTAAATACTTGTATGAGATAAAGAAAACTGACTAACACAGGTTATTCAGTCTAGCAAAGATGTGTTAAGACTCAAGGTCTGAGTTGATGCTATTACAGATGTCTGCAGACTATGAAAAAAACACCTGTTTTTCAGAGTGAGAATAAATAAGCATTGAGAGAACGTCAAGGGTTACAATGCAACTCTATTGCTGGAAATTTTTAAATGATAGGATGCCTTTCTAAAAGATGTTATAGTTTATCCATAACTTTTGGGTTTGCAGCAGTGATTACTTTAGAAATATCTCATACCATGCTGAAAGTGAGACCAAATAATCACCGTAGTCTTTTCCAGAATGCAACATGATCAGTGGAGATGGGCTTTCAACATTGAGATACTATTTAAAGCTTTCAAAAGATTATAAGGGAAATATGGCCACAAGAGTGTATGTTAGGGACAGCTGAGGTGGACTAGATGTCAGTATAGATAGGAAGAAACAGGTTACCCCATTCCACGATTATATAAAAGGTGTAACAGTACAGTCGCAATGGTAAAGCCAAACTCATGAACATTTTAATGGAATGAAAAGGATATCAGGTCAAGCAAAATGTTGCATTTTTATTATTTTTTTTTTAAATGTGTAAAATTAAATTCCAAGGAAGAAAACAAGAGCATTTTATTTGAAAATACTGAAACAGGATTTTTTGATAGCTGTTTGAAAACTATTTCAACTGGTTCTGGAATTACAAACTCACTCAATCCAGTCCTGTGGGACTTTGTAACAAACTTCGAAGTACAAAGGGGCCTCCTCCCACAAACAACAGCTCTTGTGAGTAAGAAATTCAGCCCTAGAGATAAATGAGAAGTGATCAGCATTGACAGATGACATAAACCTGGGTGTTCCCAGGCATGATTTGGTGCTTATTAGAAGCAAATTGAATGCAAGAGTCATTAGTGTTGTATATTCTCAGACCTCCTACAGTATTTGGTGCTCTGTGGAGCATGAAGAATGTTCTGTTTGAAAAGCATTGCACAGCTCTCCATCAATAAAACCTCTCAAAAAAAGATTCATACATAAATGACATTCATTTTCACTCTGATCCTCCATCTACTTTCGCTGACATAGGCAGCTATGGTAATTTATTATTGTTTTCACTTTATCTGCTGTTGTTCACTGTTATTCTTCAAGCACAAAATAAAACCTATGTATGGTAAATAGAAACACCTCTGAGGAATAGTGATAGATCATGCATACCACACCATATTTGTATATTGATTTTCTCTCAGATTGATGCATGAATACAACCAGAGATTATGTGGGTAACTTTTCTACTGTTAAGGCAGAAATCGAACTGGACTGGTAACCATGGATCGAAGTCTTGATTATGGTATTACACATTTTTATTCTCATTATGTGGCTTGATGAAACTGCATTTTTTTTGAGGATTTTCCAATATTACTTGTACCTTACAAGAACCAAATTAAAAATCCATTGTTTTCACTAGTGGCCCATTTGAAAACAAATATTAAATGATCCTTCATGTTGTAAAATGAAAATGTCATTATGCCTAAAGATAACAGGCCTGAATAGCCCGAGAGCAATTCTGATGCTCATATTATGGCATAGATGAAGAAGATACTGTAACCTCACATAGCATTTGTTGGAGTAGGGCATGATATACAGTAGTAGGACTGTGAAGAAAGAATAGTTGCATTTGACAGGACAGTTTGTATAAGTATGTAAACGCGTAAGTGTTCAAATAAGAAAAATCTTATTGATCATGCCAAAAAGCACTATATATTTTTTTTTAATTTCTTTTTACAAAGCTTGTATTTTCAGAATTAATTTTGAAGGTTAATTGTGTTCATGGATGTTGATCCATCTCCTGAGCACATTCAAAGCATTCCAGACGCATAACAGAAGGTATGGGCTACAGCAACAGACAATGAAATTATTACATCTGGATCTAAAGTAACTAATTTTGAAACTGTCAGTATGGCATCTAATGAATTGGTTAGGGCACAAGAAATATTGACCAGTAGGTTTCAAATTACTATGGGATACACAAAGAATTTAAATGTTGAAAAAATTGATCTTTTATTTATTTGATTTCAGTTCTTCATGAAGAGTTCTAGTATACAACCTATATATACCAATTATTCTGAAAAACGAAACAAACAAAACACCACAATACACAGAAATTAGATCTCTGAACAAATTAATTGGTTTTCCAGTTTTAATACTAAATGCCTAAATCAGAGGATGAAACAACCTTGTGTGCTGGAAACATAGTCATTAATGTTTAAAGGCAGGCATTAGTTCATTTAGCAAAACTTTCATTTTACAAAGATCTTTTGAAAATGCTGATTACATCAAAGAAAATTGAAGTTCACTATCTAAGGAAGAATAAGCAGAATAAAGGCAATTTTTTTTTATGGTGATGAAAAAAACCTGATAGCTTGAAGGAAAAATATGATCTTCAATACTATATTCCTCTTGTTATTACAACAACAACAACAGCAACAAACCTAAAACTTAATGTCTTTTGGTTCTGACAAATTAGGACAAAGTCTTGGTCTTACTTGACTCTAAAATGTCTGTTGCCTTCAGACAGCCTGGGATCTAGTCTTTGCTTTTCACACTCTAATCTGTCAATATTTGATTTGTATTATGCATGCTTATAAATATGTATATACTTATAATTGAACATGATTTCTATAAACACAAACAATGCTGTTGGTATTGGGTTTCTTTTTTTCACTGTATACTAGTATACTAATTTGTTTATGATAATGGAAAACTTCAGCAATGATTTGGCTCTCATGTGTGCTTGCATTTCTGGAAAATTTGCTTTTCAAGTGCTGAAAGACAGATCTGGGCTACACTGCACTTGTACACACACACACGTGCACACACACAGACACACTCTGATAATACCGAAGGCAATTATGAATCGGAAAACAGAGATCTCTGGGGCACAGAAAGCTTTTCTTGTTCTCTGTTTGTTCAATAAGTGTTATATAAGATCCTTGCCTGTGCCTGGGTCTCTCATAGCTACTGTGGCAATACATATAAAAATGATACTTCTGAAGTCCTGTATGCATTTCTTGTGTGGCTAAACATGTACCTAATGCACAAAATATGTATTTAATGAGTGCCTGTTACCATTTTGAGAAAGCTCAATTTATGTGGGATGATGTGCAAACATGTTTCTCTGTACATGTACACATGCTCCCATCCAAGCACGGAGTCTTGGTTATCTAGGTATCACCATGAAGATACCTAAATGCCAGAGCAGCATAGGGGAATTTAAGACAAACCCTTAAGTGACAGCATGGCCTCAACCATTTTGTTCTTCCTTTTGGCTTGGAAGCATTAGTTGTGGAGTGCTATGGAGCAAAGATTGCTCCTGGAATGAAAACTGTCTTACTGTGTGCTGATTGGCACATTTTAGAGAACTGAGAATAAGCCTGTGACGAGTCCTAAGCATTTCTTCATTGTTTAGAGAGATGCTGGAGAAGATAAAGGCATTTTGAATGATGCTTTCATGACTCTAATTCCTTCTATATTTCTCTTCAAGGGAACTGCAAAATCCTTTTTTTCACCCTTGTCATTTCAGTTTTAATAATAGCTCCTTTTGGAGTCACAACCACCTGTGAGGGCATTCAGCTATTTCTTCTACCATTTTGCTTAATTTTTAGGTCTTCCAAAGTTAAAACCTCCTCCACATGTGGACTAGCTGAAGACCAAGTACCTAGGAAACTAATGTTAGGATGGGATACCAGCTCTGCAGACAGACCAGCTGCTGAAGTGTTAGTAATAGGCAGTATACTTTAAGAAATCTCAATTCATCTATTTTCATTTTAGTAATGCTAATAAGAAAATAGCTTGAACTTCCACGGGGCATGTCTCTAAGGAGTTGGGATAATGGCCTGGGATGTGAAAAGGCCTAGTTGATATGACAATTCTGTCTGATTTCTACTCTGATTTAGGTAGGGTTGGGTTTTATACCAGATTCTCTGTTTCTGCCTGATTCTGAACTGAGATATTCTTTCCAGATAGTGCAAAATCTGGAACCTGAAACCGTCTCTTGAACCTGAAACTTGCACATCCTCAGTTAACACCAGCACTACCATGAAAGTATGCATCCCTTCTAAAAAACCTCTCTACTGAATGTTTTGCAAGAACTTCCGTACATACTGACTTTGATGATTTTTTTTTTTAATGGTTTTATTTGTCAGATGTCTGACCAATGTATTCAACAACAGCAGTGGTCTCCTGCTTGACCTAATTATGTTCAAATACTATAGTTCTACCTTCTTATCAGAGAGAAGAACTGTAAATGGAGGCATTTGTGATACAAGAACACTATCCTGGATGGCTGATAGGCAGAGGCCAGGCCAGCAGAAAATTTTCGACTTACTAAGAAAGCAAAGAAACCTAGTTCAGGAAAGAAAAAATGGAGCTTTGGGAAGCAAAGATCAGAAAACAGTGAATGAAAACAGAATGGCAGGACTAAATAGGGTCTTCTATTGGCTTCCAAATAAAAATAAAAACTTTTAAAAAAACAACCAACCAACCAACCAAAAACCCAAACCAAAAGAAAACACTGAAGATTAGAAACTTCGTTTACTCACCACTAAGTAAATTTGATTTTTGAAGATAATAAGGAATACGCCTTAGTGTACTCTCTATTGTCTCACTGATCATCAAAGAAATACCCGTGACACACTGTGTGAGTCCTTATTCTAATGCCTAGGACTTTTCTCCTGTAATCAAACTCTCGTAGGAATGTGGATAAACTCTGCCACTCCTCATTATTCTGCAGTTCTAGTGATGGACAGTTGGTATGCAACATTCACTCACATGCCGAAATAATTCGATGTATGCATTGTAGTTTCATATTGCAGTCGTTGTAAAGTCATTCTTTGTTTAACTAAAATAATTGGGATTTTAGTACTCGTTAAACTAAGAATATAATGGGAGGATAAATTAAAATGTGTGATAAGATGGTATAGTATAGTTTAAGTAAACAAATGATTTACAGTATATCATTTTATATTTTAAAATATTTTCTTAAAATAAAAAAATTGCATTCTGCTCAATCGTTTCACCTTTAAGGGAGATGTTCTTGGTACAACGTAAGAAAAATTCTGGCAATGCAGCCAACCATGTCATTGGTCTTCAAAAGACAAAGGAAATAGGCTGTAGTTCAGCATTGTTCATTAAAATCCATAGCAGTAATTCCTTTTAAAATCTTTTTTGTTCTAAATTGTGTCCTACTTTCAAACTAGAAAGTTAAACTAATGTAAGTCCTATGGGTCACAGACAGCAGTCATCTTGGTTTCATGGGAAGGATTGCTACATTCTTCCTATTATTCCAGATTTGCTGCCTCAAGATGCACCCTTTGCTCTCATTACAGAAAACTGGTTGGGCACTATTTTGTCTCAAGGTAATTTTCATTATTTCTGTGAGCTGATCGTTCAGCTAAAAGTTAGTTTGCCTTCCTGGGAAGTTATTTCAGCTATTAAAGTGGAATTCCTCTCTGAGTTTCAAAGCAAAGTTTTTTTGGTATTAGCTATTCCAGTGGTCCCTAGCTATGCAATCACTGTGTGATTACTTTTAAACCAAGTAAACTGATTTAATGATATGCAGTTTGAAAGGAGGTTTTTCCCATCTTGTCTGCCCTGCGGGGCTTTGTCGCACAATCAACCCCAGCTCCTCTTGTAGCAGTGGCAGTAATGGCAGGTGGAGCTCCAAAGGCTGCTGAAGAGCCAAGGGGGCACTGTGCAGAGTGCTTGAAAGCTTTTTCTCTCCTTTGAGTTGCTCATGCCTGCAGGACATACAGAATGAATTGTAGGTCATTTTTTTTAGAAGAGAGGAGAGTTTCTTTGTACAAATTATTTTGTGTGGATAGAGAAAGTCAGAAATGAATGTACCATGGCTACTTTCCTTTAAGCTGCAGAGAAGTGCTTTTAGATATATAGAGAATAATTACTTCTAGGAGGAGTAATTTGGACAATAATAATAATGCAGTTAGGAGTAGTGCATTGAGGAAAGTAGCTATAGCATGCACATGCTGGCTCTTCTGTTTGCAAAGAGACAATTCAGAAGTCTCAAAAGAAGTTGACTTGGCTGAGGATAGAAGAACTGAAATATTAATTTAGTTGAAAATTTTAATTTACTGTACTTATTAAAAAAAACCAACTGCGTCTAGTACATGCTGTATAGAAACATGCTTGTCTTTGACAGCAGTCACAACATTGGTGCTTCCAGTTGATGCCCTGCATTTCAGCAGTGGCATTTCATGAAGTGTTGTCATCGTTATTTATCGTCTCTAAGCTGTACCCTCTCTAAACATGGCTAGAATATTGTAGGAGAACCAGTAAATTCTCCTCTTCCACTTCGCATCACTAGTTACACTGAACAAAGCTGTTCTCCCAATCTGCTGCTATTATCTGTCAGTGTGTTCCCATAAGTTAGAGTATAGCACGGAAGGTACAGTATATAAGTCCATATGCACAGCTGATGTATATATGGCTGGGTCTGCCTTCTTCATTGTGAGAATTTTTGTATGGATTTCAGAAGAGAAAACAGGTTAGTGGATACATAAATGCAGTCAATCATTTGATCATCATAGGATTTCATTTTCATCGGATGCTTGTTAGATATCTATGGGTGTTTGTTGGATACTTGAGAATTTGCAGCTCCTTGTAAAATTTGACTGAGTCACATTTCCTTTATTTAGCTTGCTGGAAAGATGTTCTGCAGAGAAGGGCTATCCTAACAGGTTTTTAACTGGCATAAAGACAAGTTGAATAGTTCTGTTTTGATAAAGAGCAGGGTAAGGAAGGAAGGAAACAAGAAAACAAGCAAGGCAGCCAGCAGAGGAGGAGCAAGCAGAGGAGTTGTGCATGTCCTCAAGGATAAGGCATCATGTTTAACTACAAAACAAAAGCGGAAAGTAACTAAAATACCCTTTAAAAGGTTAAGAAGGTTATTATATTTAAGTAAAATAACCTTAACACCCTCACAGAAGTAGCCTGATGTAGATTTCACCATGGAATCAAGGGGTGTGATTCACTCCTTGGGTCATCTCTGTACAAAATGTACAAAGTATGCAGATTGTTTTGCTTTCTATAGTGCTCTGGCAGCTGAGTCCAATTCTAGATATGGTAACTGAGTAAGGGAAATGTAAAGGCCTGGCAGTGTTCCTACAGAGTCTTTGATTTCCCTGCTTTGCTCATTCTTCTGCCTTGACAGACAATGTTTGAAGTGTAATGATTTTTTTTTTCCATGGTTGTTGGGTTGGTTTCTGTCAGTAGAAACACTGGTTTCCAAAGCCTCTAACTCCTTAATCCCATTTCTGTGAAACTATCTCAGTTGCTGTGGCATAAATCTTTCTTTGGTGAGGCAAACCAGATTAGGGATCTGATGTAGTTTATAACTAAACCAGCAGAACCAACAGTTACTAATCCACAACAGTTCCCTGGTGCCATTCCCCACAGAAAGAAAAGTGGTGGAGATTAGTGGAACGAAAATAATCCTTAGGCTGTGAACAGCCCACAAGGCTCGCTATGTCATGATGTACTGCAATAGTTCCGTCTTGTAACAGCAGTGAGCTCATTTCGTTAAAGCTCTGTACCATTATGCAAAATACACAAGGCTTCTGAAATAATTGTCCAGCTACTTGAGGTCACACGCTTTTCACTGGTACAGTACTCATGAAAATGTATGTGTTCATCTAACAGAAGCATGATGAAAGCACCCACAGGCTTATCAACCTCTTCCAAATATATCTATCTCAAAATGATGTACTTAACACATAGAAACTTTTCCTTTTGACTCATTGTTCTAAGTTTCTCTCCCCGAATTCCACCCTCGGATTTTTATTTACCTTTGGTTTTGTAGCTTATTGTAGTTCACTCATTTTACAGTGGCCTTCAGAGATTCTTTGGGTGGAAAGTTTTTTTACTGAATTAATTTATTTTTTATGTCATATTCAGCTATAGTCAAAATATCCACTGTATTAAATTATTTTGTTCATATGCTGTTACTAGAAGATTAAGATTTAATTTGTCTCAACTCCTGATGAACCCATTATGTCACTACTTGGATGAGCTGTATGTACATTGTTTTGGGGATTAATCCTTCTGTGCTACCAATTTCTTCAGTCTTCTGGTGGTTTGCTGTAATAGGACAGACCTACCTACCTTTTGTAAATGATGCCTTCTGCAGATATTGTAATATAGAATGTCAAAGTTTGTAATAAGAAGCAATATAATTTATTAGGTCAAGTCTGATATAGTCAGACAAAAACCCTGTAAAAGTTCTCAGGCATATAAACTCTTCACATCTGAAATGGAAGCAACATGTTCAAGTGAAGTACAGAAATTGGTCTCAGTTCAGTTGCATTATTGTTAATCACTGTGACTGCCTGAGAGAAAAGGATAGTTAACATCTGTGAAGCAGCAGGAGATGTTAGTAAGGAGAGAGGTGATAAGGTCAGTAGCCTCTACTGGGTAGAGAGAGAGGGACAGATTATTATCCCCTGTAGAGTCACTATGGTTAGCAGAAGAGATGCTGTGAATAAAATTATATAATGTGAGATAAACCAGCCTTCTTACTGAGCTCTTGATTTTATGAATCAGAGCAGAATAATAAACTTTATATCCAGCCTCACCTTCTGAAGGTTCACGGATACTTCAAGTGACTACAACTGCTTTGAAATGCAGGAATGCTGACAAAAAGAGACTCTTGATTTTTAATGATGAGTCCTTTAAAAGTATGCATTCTGACCTCTCTTGCCAGCATTGAGGCTCTTGTGTCTCTAAACGACTTCTGATGTAAAGACATACTCATGTGCACACTACATTTGCCATAAAGACCCCTACTGTCTGATTCATGTCTCGAAGATAACAAGTCACTCAAACCCAAAATTAAGGCAGGGAAGACAGAGCCTGCAGAAGGAGAGATTTTGTGTGGCTTGGTTATAGATTCTAGTGAATCTAGTATCTTCATGTTTGTGGTCATGGAGGATCCAGAGTTATCAAGTCTGGAAAGCCAAGATGCCTTTCAAAAATTTACTCATCCAGAATGATTGCTGAAAGCCTCTGACTGTCCAAACAGGTCATTTCCACAGAGACCTAGAACTAAAGGAAATTCAAATTGAAAGGTTTATTTGAAATCTATTTCACGTGAGCATTGCTGCCCAGATGCTCTCAAACCACTGAGAAATATTTCATATGCAGTGTTTTAATGAAGTTTAAAAATTAGCATCTCAATGAACAATGACCTGTATCTCACCACGATGTCAATTTATTTTCTGTGTTATTATTGCAGGTGATTATGTAGTCATGACTATATACTTCGACTTAAGTAGAAGAATGGGATACTTTACTATTCAAACTTACATTCCCTGTATATTAACAGTTGTTCTTTCCTGGGTATCCTTTTGGATTAAAAAAGATGCCACACCAGCAAGAACAGCATTAGGTAAGTTGTTAATAATTCCTTTTTCTGCTCTCTTTGTGGAATTTCTCCACTATCATTTGAAAATGTCAGCTTCCTTTCAAAGGGACCACTAGCTATATGCTTTGGATTATTGCTACAACTTCTTGCAGACTCAGATCTACTTATCATGGAAGCCTCTGGTTTTCTGCCTTCCCTAACAGGGTAATTAAAAGTAAACTACCCTGACCCTTTGTAATGACACTGCCACCTATTCTGCATAATATCTTAGAATTAATGCCTGTCTCCTTGTTCTCAGTATGACATTTTAGTGACATTTTTGAAGAATAAATTAATTGCACTGCTGGCTTCCTTCCCTTCTGAAACTGTCCCCCACAGGGCATTATGTCTTACATATACAGAAGACTGTGGAATATAATAATATTAACTCAAGTAAAGTGTTTTAGCTTGAGTGCTTGAAGTTAAGCTCCACACTAGGTGTATAGATATTTTTCATAGATTGTGGAGACTTATACTGGTATAGATTTTCTAGCAGCTCATTATATCAGGACTAGCGTGTGCATTTTGGCATTGTGCTTTGGGATACTCTTATAAATGCTGACCATTGATTATTACATCTATTGGAAAAACTGCAGGTTTTGCCAGCATCAAGGGCATAGAGCTGTGTAACAGCCAGTTATAGGCATACATCAGAACTGAAGGAAAAACAACATCTTAGTCCAGACTATGGTTACCAGGGCTACCAATACCAACTGATTTAGAAATCTACAAGTCTAGGAAAAAAGGGGAGGCTTTGTCAATGTTTACATGTCTGTTTTCAAGCTTGGGGGTTACCATTCCCAGCTATTCATTGCTTCCTTCTGCTGGAGCTTGTTACCCTCTCCACTTAACCAGCTGGACTCCCCACATCATTTCAATTTGAAGAACAAATTATTAAAAACTGATCAGCCTGACTTTATGGACCGAAATCAGTTGGGAAACATTTGTAGGAGCAACTGAGTCCGCAAGCTTAAGAAGGTGATACCGCTGCAAGGAAAGACTGAAGGACAAGGGCTTTGAACAGGCTGTACCACCTTGGAGGACACATGAAGGCACCCTGGAGCAAGGCACAGTGTTCTTGAGTGCTGCTGTGTGCCAACAAGCCTCCATGCAAACACAGTATAGGATAAGCCATCCTTACAAACCATCTCTGTCTGCCACTCCCCTAAATAGATGATCAAGGGTACTCAGTATTCCTCATCCTTTTTCATTCAAGTAACTAAATGTTGACCAGAAATGGTGTTTACTTATATGTGAATCCATTTCTTCTAGCTCTCTTTCAAACACCATATAGATGTGTTCTACTTGATCTCAGGAGCAAGACACCTTGTTTGACAAAGCAGCCTTTTTACAGTTGTTCAAAATTACTTGTCCTGTTTCAGCCCATCTCTCTCTCTGAGCAATTTTGAGGGGTCTGTGGTTTCTAGTATAAAGGCCCTGAAAGGGAAAATAAAAATGAAGTGCTAAAGAGACTTTGAAGCCCATTCACTCTGAACAAGATTTTAGCTGCTAAGCCTCTTGAACTTGTCCCAGAGTCTGATCCCGCTTTCTAAATCCTTCACTTATACAAAAAACTTATGGCCATCTACTCAGGGTGCAGAAGGTCTGGGTCACAAACATTTTTCCTCCAAAACTTCTACTGCTTCAATAGCTTAGTAACTTTCAGCTGAACAACAGAAGAAATACTTAAATAAAAATATTCTCTAAGTGCAACTCCCTCACTAGCCACAGCTTTATTTAAGTAATGAAGCTATATGCCAGCCATTCCTGCTATCAGTCCTTAGGCATCTTCCTAGAGGGAGGTTGTATCAGCTTTAATTCATAGCGAGTGGTGAGGGGCATCCTGTCAAACCAAGAGCAGCTCAGTGACGTGCAACAGGGTTAGTAGAAAGAAAAGTCCCAAATGACCTGTAATAAGACAACTGCAAGTAGCCAACACTGGTTCATACTTTACAGATAATTCTGTATTAAACCCCATTTTTCGTGAGGTCGGCACAAGACCATAACCTGCTGGATTTTCTCCAGGAGTTTGAAATATTAACGAATGTAGCACTTCTGACCATTTTAAGTCATGTGGCATCACATGGGTCCAGTTCTATGACGTTGTTTTCCAAGAAAGGAATATTTAGTCCTCACTCCCTTCATGTGAATGCCAAAGGGCCTTTACACTGCAGCTCCAGCAACGTAACAGACCCTAAAACTTACAGTTATTCTGCAACCTCCTCTAACTACAGGACAGTGCAAAGATGATACAAAGGTGAAGACAGAGCAGCTGTATGACTGCCTGTTCCAGGCCGTGTAGATTTGCCTCTGATGGCCACAAAAATTGAGCGATAGACCTTTAGTGAACTTCTCTGCTGAACACCTTTCTTCTTAAATTGGGTGACTCAGTGGAGGTGAGGAAAGATTTACCACACTCTTTTAACTGAGAATCTGAAGTACCATGTGTGTGCAGAGGGCCACACAGTATCCATTTAGGTTATCCTTCATAAAGCTTAAGGGTAGAGAAGTCATCTAACACTTTGCATTACTAATTTTCTGGAAGCAGCGTTCATATCCTGTCCCTGAGGGAGGTTCCCAACACTACACTGCTGTTTTCCAATTAATTAGACATGGAAGTAGATTAGATCACTAATCACAACAGTGTGACTCTCCCTGCCTCATCTCTCCTCAGCCAGTGGGAACTTCAGACAAAAAAGTATACTCATATACTGTGGTCATGAATTTGAAGAACATAAAAATGAGATGTTCCAAGGCTCTATTCAATGGCTATCGTGACTAATTCCTAAAACTGATGAAAAATTAAATTAATTGGCTTAAAAAAATATATTTTTTTAATAAATAAAGTCAAATGAAAATAAAATTGTACATACGAGTCACCTTCTTGTGCACAGGGTCCTGTTCCTCCCAAATTGCAAGTGGCCTCTTGGCTCTTGGCAGCAAACAGATGTTCCCAGTTTACTGTAGGTCTGCTTGTATAACACAACTTATAAATCTGTCTGAGCAACAGCACACATCCACATTTGGATAGTGGCACATGGTGAAATTGTGAGTAATACAGCCAAAGGCAAGCCACTGAAATTGTCCTGCTAATTAGTCTAAATGAATTGTAGACTCGGTGCACCAAGCCTGCTCTGACTATAGCTGCATTAATGTAAAGGGCTAGCATCAGGGAAATATTTCACTCTCTAAAATTAATGAGCAATTTCCTAAACTGTTGGCAACTACTCACAGTTACGTGAAGGACAGGTTTTACCTCTTTCTGAGTAACACTAAGTAATAAGCTATTTCTGTGCTGGAAAAAATAAATGCAATCGGGGTATTTGGCTGTGAGGGGAAAAGTGAGATCATAAGTATCCTTTCAGCAGGACTGTCCAGAGGCATCAAAGTGCTCTTGAAAAACTTGGCATCATAGTCTCTTTTTCACATGCTCTTTGAGGGACTGAGGCTCAGAGTGGCAACATGACTCACTCCAGGCCACCCGAAGAGTCAGTGGGAAATTGGAAGTAGAATTTGAGTGTTGGATGAGAACTGTGTTTTGTGATCTCAGGTTATTCTGCCCTGCATTCAGAGAGAAAAATAAAGTCTCTCGGCTGTTTCTGCTTGTCTCTGGTAATCAAAATGATCTTCTCCCAGTGATCACAGTTAAGAGCAGCCAGCAAGTGTCTGAGGAAAAGCTATCATCTGGAAAAGAATAGGCTGTTTTCCTTGAAGATGAAAAGAATTAAGTTAAACTGAAGCTTTCATCCCAGTTTCCCCCTGCTTTTTCAAAATGGGTATAATATGTAACAGGACTAGGCAGTAACTACAAGAGCAACTTCAAACCACAGTTTAAAGAAATACAGTGGGTATCAAGGCCAGCAATGTGTTGATGTAAAAGAAGATACCAATGATTAATAAAAAATGAGCATTACTCTTCTTGTCATTCATATAAACAAGTGATCACCTGGATGAAAGCAGTACACCTTTCCTTCAGTGTCCCAACATACGCTTAGGAAAATAAGAAAAAATGAGCCTCACTGACCAAAGACTTTCTAACACTGAAGCTTTCACTAACACTTTCTAACAACCTCACTTTGCGAACTGTTGTCCAGTAAGGAGCTTTCAAACAGTAATAATTGTAAATAAGTGTTTAGGCCAATGATCTAAAGGTTAAAGTGTTCTCATGCATTATATATCCCTGCATCACTTGATCCCTCAAACAGTCCTTTTTGATTTATCAGACAGCACCTTTGGTATGGAATTTGCTCAGAGAATATAAATGTCACAAAATGGTATTCACACACAAACTTGTAAGCTCCCACTTACACCTGTCTACCTGAAAATTTTGAAACCAGGTTACTTCAAAGCTGTCCTTGGCTGGTATTGAAATTCTATTGAAACAGACAGTTTAAGAGTACTGTGATTTTCAATAACAAATCCAAAACTCACTTTACCATGCAGGTCTCCCCAAAGTGAGAGACTTAACAATTTCATCTGGCAAGGTTTATTGCATTCGAAAGTACTCAACAAACTGAATTTTCTTAGCATGAGAGATAAAATGAGCTAAGGGTACGGATTCTAGATATTATCTTTGGAAATAATGGGAGCTGCATTTTATTCGTATATGCGTATGTGTCTATTCTGACTTGTAAATGTGTAGGAATACAAAACTGTGTCATCTGGTGCACCTTCTTTCTCTTTGCTCCCTGCATGTATCCCAATAGGACTCATTTTAATATTTTGAAATTTGTACTTATGTGTCAAATGTAAAATTGATACACTGGGTGGAATTTTTATTATTTTGAAAAGTCTTTACTCGTTTATGGTGTGAGCTCGCATCAAAGTTCAAGCCTCAGCGTAAATCAAGAATGATGCTTTTGTGTTGGATTTCGTATATTAAAATATTTTGCATAAATAATAGAAGTAAAAATACGTTTGTTATACTTTTTGATGTTTCTATCTATGTGCTCAGCAATCTTGTTTCATGCCCTTGCCATAATTTGAAATGTGACATATAACCCAGAAACTGTGATGGCTTGTGATAATGCTAAACTTTCCTTTCCACAAGGTTTTATATCCTGGTTACAAAGTATGATTTGTTGTCAAAGAAACTGAGGATAGACACTATTAGTATCTTAAAACCAAAATAAATCTTACACCATTGCTGTCTCTATAAATTTAGTGGAACCTACTTTGTTTCAATCAGCTAAAATTAGCCCAGAGCCACCCAAAACTCCCATATTCTGTTATCAGTGAGGCACTTACAGCATGATTTACTGGGCTGGTTTTGCTTAGTTCTCACCTAAAGCTTCAGGGTTTTCAGAGACTCATGCATGATTCAGGCATGTATTTCACATTCAGGCTTAAGGCACAGATACAGGACTCAGGCTGAGTTGATGGCTTTTATACATAAGTACAGAGTCTATAGCGATTTTGGCAGCTGGTTGCCATTACAGATACATACACAATACTTCTTGTCACATATAATAAAAAGTTATACATCCATTTCAGTAAAAACAGAGGAAAACCAGTACAATGTCAATACAGCATTCAGTAGAAAAATTGCAGACCGTTGCAAAAAAATGGTTTTGAGCACTGCAAGCTTTTTTGTTCTGTTATTTCTTTTTTACCCTTTAATAAAAAAGTGTCCTATCACAGGACCTGTGGGAAACAAAAACTTGTCCTTGAGTTCAGGTAAAGAGAACACTCTATGTTGTGCTGGGAGCAGAATACAGGAATTTTTTTTGAGGAATTTTTTAAAGACAGTAAGATATCTGAGCGAGTATATGCAGATGTGGCTCTGAAAAAGACAGATTTCTGTTGGAATCTAAACGTGAGTTAGACAGTGTTAAATAACTATATTTCATATTGTAGAGTATGTCATCATCTGGATGCAGTTCTTCTGAAGTTAGAGACTCCCAAGGCCTAGGACATGGTCATGAAGAAAGACTAATTAACCAATAGTTTGTGAGGGCCAAATCAAGGTTAGAGAGTCAATACCTTTTGCAGCTGGACATCTTTGCGGTTGACTGTTGTGATGAATGGCTAAGCATGGGGTTTCTCTCTGGAGAGTTTTCAAAGCATCAGCTAGCTACAGAACTGTTGTTGAAGGGTCTGGAGAAGTTACTGGATCATGTCAGCCATATGTGCTTATGTTGGGATGTGGCACAGTTGACAGGAAACAGGAAACTTTTCTGAACAGCTTTTAGATGTCCAAGATACATACAAAGTCCACATTTCCCACTTCCTATTGGCATTGCTTTCTTCTTGATTATTGGGTTGTGTTTTTCCAGCAACCTTTTTTTTTTTTTTTTAATTGTTCCTGGGTTATGAATATTTAATGAATGCAAGTAGTTATTATTCATTGTTGAAGAAGGTCAAGAGCCAGGCAATAATCTGCCTCTGGCTCTTCCAGGAACTTTCTGACAGCTTGAATGGGGAGGGTTATCCCTGTGAATCACTGTAGTTTCTATCAAATGCTACAAATATGAGGTGGGCATTCCTTCATAAATAGAAAGCAGTAAGAAGTAAACCACAGATACTTCCCTCCAGAGTGCCATTTGTAGGAAGTAATTTTACTATAAGGCATAATTTCAGTCATCCCCTGCCATTTCAAAGACTCTGTACCATTGCAAAATATCACTTTAACTATAAAAAGAAAGATTATCTTATGTTTATGGGGATTTTTAGAGCAGGTTCTCTCTTGAGGCTTATTTGAGTGAGAGCTTTATTTTTCTTCCCAAACCATTGCGGAGTTTTATTTTTTCTTTCAGAAGCCTTGCAGTTCTTAACAAATGATTAAAAACGTCAGTCCAAAACGGGAATGAAAAGACCTCTATTCCTCAGGAATGAAATTATATGAATTATCAGCAGCCAAATACCTGACACTCAATAGATTTCATTCTAGGACTTGTTTTATTGTTTCAGGATATTTCACACTAAGTAATTCCCATTATATTCATTACTACTAAATCAATCAAAGATGTGATGCTTTGTATGAATTACAAAGGCTATTTCTATTAAGGCTATATATGAAGTTTGTATGAGAGTCTGTTTACCCTTAATCAGAAAGGAAATAGTAGTGAAGGACTGTCAAGGAAGCAGCAGTGTGAAAATGTAGTTTCAAAATTAATGGTCAGAACTTTGCAGTAGCATTTATTTTCTTTCCCCCTGCCCCCCCTTTTTTTTTTCTTTTTTTGAGTACAAGATTTTTCATGAGAGCAGTACTGTTGTGAGAAAGACCATGTTTTCTTCATTGTTTTCTAGGTTTCTTTCTTCCTTTTTTTTTTTTTTTTTTTT
>VWYH01011380.1:121618-165290 GCA_013399365.1 Pampusana beccarii | reverse complement strand
TTTTTTTTTTTTTTTAAATTTCTGGGTTTAGTACCTTTTCTGCATTATACTTTCAGTCAAAAATTTCTTCATTGTCTCATTGTCCCACATCCCCATCTTCAGCCTAACTAGGACCAGAAAAAGGAAGAGATGAGGAAAAGCATATTGAAAAGCACGGGAATGTCACTTTTGCAAAGATTAATATAACCAGCTGAGAAAATCTTTGTTTACAAAATACCACTGGCTCTACTGATGTTATTTCTCATTATTTTTACACTACCAAATTTAATGAATGAATTATTCAGGTACACTTTGGATTTCTGTTTTGTATGTTTGCTTCCAAAGATTCTTCTGTGACATGAAGAAATTACATTGCATACAATTAAATCAAGTTTCTCTCTGCAGGCATCACCACAGTATTGACCATGACAACTTTGAGTACCATTGCGAGAAAGTCATTACCCCGCGTCTCCTACGTCACTGCAATGGATTTGTTTGTAACTGTATGCTTTCTATTTGTCTTTGCTGCTCTGATGGAGTATGCAACCCTCAACTACTACTCAAGTTGCAGGAAACCAAATTGTACTAAGAAGAAAAAGTCGGTACGTTGGGAGCATTTAATTTCTGTTCTAGCATGTGCCTGGCTCAGAGAGCAGAGAATCATTCAGTGATAGCCTATAATCCTATGATACTTTGCTCCTCGAAGCTCTTCCCATTTTGTGGTGTGATCTGCCCTGAAAACTGATGGAAAATAGTTACCTGTAGTAAGAGCAGAAGCAGTTATGTGCCTGTGGAGTGAGGTCTGTTCGTAGCAGAAGCAGCCTGCTGGCCGTGAGGCAGCAACCCTGCCTACGTGTCTTTCATCCTCCAGTTACTATGCTGGTAGTCATAAAGGACTCCCGTTAAAACAGATTGTATAGCTTGTTACACAAATACATGCACATCAATGTATATTCAAATTCATCTTCTATTTCATGGCTTAACAGGTCTAGAAATATTTATGGACCTTACAAACAGGACTTCAATGTCTCCGCTGGGAACCAGCACTTGTTTTTAGCCCTATGCACAAAGGGTTGGGTTTTTTTTTTGAAGTACAAAAACAGAGGAGGTCACTTGCAAAGGTTTGATACATGGCTGCATTTTTGGCCAAAAAGACACTTCCAGAAGTAACACTGAGACACAGACAAAAGCTGTTTATTTAAAATAAATTGAGAGAGTCATGCAGGAAGAATTGCCTGATGTACTTCATAATTGACTACGAGAACGAGAGGGGGAAGTATAAGGGAGAAAAAAATCTCAGTGTAAACATAGGGAAGTAGGTTGTCCACTCATGATCAGTGGAAAATCTTATGTGTTTGAGCTTGGTAGCTGGAGATGTTGGATGCCATTTTGTGCAGTGGAGGAAATAAAGACCTTTAAAATCAGAAATACAACACCAAATTCAAAAAATGTGAAGGAGGAAATTGAAGGGAAAGAAGGCTAAATTCAGGGAATAATAGGTCATGAGGTAACAAGGGATTGAATTGAAAAGCTACGAAAAAATGTTGAATGAAGAAATAATGAAGGAAAAGCTGAAAAGAGTATGGAATTAAAGAAAGTGCAGAAAGCCACAGACTTAGTCAATGAAAACTCCATCAAACTTCTAATAGCTTATTGTAAAAATGCATTACACACAAAAGGCAAAAGCATGTTACCAAAAGAAATGGATGAGACAATCAAAATGAATTTACTGATGTTTAAAAAAATGCCATCCTATAGAAAGACTGAATGGAAAAGTCATTAGTATCTTTGTGAATAGGATGTATTTGCAGACATGGGAATGAAGATGAAGGAAATCATGCAACACTGATGAGATTTGAGTTAACAGTAGAACAAATGCTAGCTTAGCTATTTGGTAAATAAAAGTAATGGATAGATTGAAGCTAGGTGTGCATTCTGCATTTTTAAAGGGTATAGAATATTACGGTGAATACGTAGAATACTCAGAATGAAGTGTTTTATGGACAAATGCATTTTAAAGGTTTGGTTCAAGAAACGCTATTGAACATTAGATGAGTATGAAGCAATAAGTATGTTTTCTTCTGAATATTCTTTTGTTATCTTTATTTAAGCTGCCTGATGTCAGTTTTGGTCATGTGATGGTAAGTAAACTATTTTATTCAGTGAAAGCAATGGAGGCATGAATGTATGGTTGACATTTACTTGCAATAATTCCTGAGAAAACCGTAATGCTATGTTATGCTTTACTCTGGCTTCACTATAAATATTGTTTTGCTTTTTAGCTAAAAGGTCAGCTTGGTTTTGGCTGTGGCAGAGGAACATAGCTGCCTCTTTCTATAAGTACTTATGAAATTATTTGGGAAGGAGAAGGGTCAAGTGTAGAAAATTGTGTGTTATTTTTATTTCAGAAGTTTTGTGTGTCTGCTTTACGTAATACTGCAGTTTCCCATTACATTTTCTAAAAACATTGTAAGTACAAGTTATGTCATAAACTTGTATGGAGTTTTAACTGAGTTCCATAGAAAATAATTCATTTATGCATATCTGTAAAATCTTTAGCAAGCTTTCAGATGGATTTTCAAATAATTTAGGTACACAAGTTTAACACAATTAGTTGTACTATATCTACAAATGGAATAAATTCTATTCCCCAGAGCTCTAGATAACTATTTATATATATACAGCAGTAATACAGTTGAAACTGAGCACAAAATTGTATCTCTAAGTTTTATGAAATCTGGAACTGGAATACATACTAAAATGTATATAAATATAAAGCATACAGAGGGCCAGTTAATCATCTGGTTGGATAGCTTGCTTCCCAGCTATCAGATCCAAAGTAGGAACAGGGACAGAACTAAACTATTGCTTTTGCATTTTTTGGTTTGGATATAATGAAGTTTATAATTTGCAACTGCTAGCTCCATATTACTAGCTTACCTTTTACAAATAATGTTCTATTCCTTTTGTTTGTTTGGTTTTTTTTAACAAGAGTTTTCTGAATGAATGAATGAATGAATGGTTTACAGCAAGTACTGCATTTATACAGTTGCTTCTGCTGTCACTCCTTGGACAGACTTTTTTTAAAGATTAAGTTAATAAGGCACATCAAATGAGTAGCAGCACTTTCCTTTTTCCAATTAAAAAAAGTAACAAGATACACAATTAAAACTACAATAGGGTTTAACACTTTCAGTCTTCATCTAGATCTATTATAACCAGTCTCATCTGCTTGGAAAGTGTCTGCAGCCTTTTCAAGTCCCCCTTCCCTTCCCTTCCCTCTCTTCTTTTTCTTTTTCTTTTTCTTCTTTTTCCTTTTCTTTCTTTCTTTTTTCCTTTTTCCTTTTCTTTCTTTCTTTTTTCCTTTTTCCTTTTCTTTCTTTCTTTTTTCCTTTTTCCTTTTCTTTCTTTCTTTTTTCCTTTTTCCTTTTCTTTCTTTCTTTTTTCCTTTTTCCTTTTCTTTCTTTCTTTTTTCCTTTTTCCTTTTCTTTCTTTCTTTTTTCCTTTTTCCTTTTCTTTCTTTCTTTTTTCCTTTTTCCTTCTCTTTCTCTTTTCCTTCTCTTATTTTCTCTTTTCACTATAAGAAAGATAGTGAGCAGGCTCTTGTTCTGTACATAAACAACTTCCATGTTTAAATTGTAGCATAAACTGAATAAAATAAGTGGTGTCCCTGACTCTCAATATATCACCTTGTCTTTTCCAACCTTGTAGTGATGCCCCCTAAAAGGTGAAATGTATTAATCTTAGTAAATCCTTGTTCAGGTAATCCCATCCCTTGTTTTTCCTCCTAGAAAACACATTTATACCTTCTCTGAAATAATTTTTTTAAGTGTGTTTAACACTGCATCTGAACTGTGTTGTCCAAGACACCTGAGCAATGCCTTGCCCTGGCAGACCACTCAGGCGGTACTAAGCTGGTGCCCATGGTGTGTGCATCCCTCTCCTCCCAAACCCTCCTTAGCAGGACTCACAGGACACACTGGGTACCACCCACCTTCACCTGGTATCTAGTCACTTAAGGACACCCTCCTAGATGACAGACATCAAAGCACCCAGATCGATCTCTCTGTATTATCAGGGCATTTATTTTATCTTCTGTCCTGAGCAGATAGTTGATATAGAAAAACAACAACGAAAACCCCAGGCTATTGATACATGAGAAAGTTTCCTTTGCAGAACCAGGGCACTTATTTCTCTTCACTTACCAAAATCGTCTGGAGAGATATAAATTATCCTTTCTTCTTTTTAGCATAAATATTGTAGCCAGGTACAGAAAAAAATCAGTCCCTGAGTAGACATTTTTCATAAAAGCCTGCAAGAAACGAGCAATATGTGACACAGTGGTATAGTAGAATTCGTTGTATACTTTAATCATAGCTTTTTTCTGTCTCAAGTGCTGCAGTCAAAAAAATGATTGCTTGTAAAATAATTTTAGACCTTCTCCATGTGGCAACACATTGTAAAGCTCCGACACCAGCCACTGGAAACTTTACAAATGAGAGAGAAGACCATGAGGGTGGAATTCAAGTCATCTAATCTCAAAGTCATTCACAACAAACAGATCTGCAATAATCTGCTTCTAAACTGGAATCTGTTTATAGTCCACAGCACAATGCATCTGAGCAATTTTAGCCATCTACTTATGACGAGATGAATTGTGTCCTAGAAATAATTGGCTAGATAATATAAAGCAGTTGTTCAGGCGTACTTATCTACGTTGGACATGCCAACATCTAAGCAGAGGGATGCCACATCAAGGTCTTTGCTCAGGGATCGTCATTTTTCATGAGATGGGTAGTATTATCATGCATCAAACCAAAGGATTTGTAGTAAGAAAACAAAGTCAACAGAAGAAAGGAAATTTTCCCATGAGCTAAATCTGTCATATCACTGATGAGTTTCATGTACAGACTGAAAGTTTTCAGGTACACTCCAACACCTTCAGTAGGAAATGTTGCATATTTTGTACAGCAAGTGTGGAAGCAGGTGCCCAGGGCACCCTCCAGAATGCAGGCAGGTGTGATGCAGAGGCAAGAGCAGCTTGTTACTGCACACCCTGCAGCTCCCACAGGCAAAGGCAACAGTCAGTGCAAGCACAGGGAAAGAGCCCCTTGGGTGGTGAAAGCCGTGCTGACAGCATGATATCAAAGTGCCCTATTTCTGAGCATTGTTAGTGTGATAAGCATTAAGGGGACATGATTAGGGATGGCATTCAGAAATCCTATGCTGAAATCATCACTATCTGTTGCTAACTATATCTGTTTTCATAAATCATTGTAAAGTGAAGTGGCAGTGAAGGTAGCTATACTAAGTGGAGATTTTTCTGCAATTAAGTGGGGAAGTGGGACATCATTTTTTTTTCAGAATACATTCTTAAATGTAGTAGCTGCAAGTGTTTAAAGTAACTTGACAGGCAATTGAACACCTAAGTGTGAAACAATGATTACTAGGAAATAGATGCTTGAGTTACCCAAGTAGAAAATACACCTAGAATTATTTAATTTGCCACTGCCCAGTCTCTCTATGGAAATTCATCTGAAAAGTCATCTTTAGAGGGAAAGAAAGATGATCCCTAAATCTAGAATTCCTATAATGTTGACCTCTTATTCCCAGCTCCTGTGATTTTTTCCCATGAAAGCTTATCAAACTGTTGGTTTCTTTTTCTCTCCTCAGAATTATTCTGTACTTGATATGAGACCACCAACTACAGTCATCACATTGAACAATGCCATGTATTGGCAAGAATTTGAAGATACGTGCGTCTATGAATGTCTGGATGGGAAAGACTGCCAGAGTTTTTTCTGTTGTTATGAAGAGTGTAAATCAGGCTCATGGAGGAGAGGACGGATTCACATAGACATCTTAGAACTGGACTCTTACTCCAGAGTCTTTTTTCCTACATCCTTCCTGCTGTTTAACCTGGTCTACTGGGTTGGATACCTCTATCTTTAAATGTTGCCTGTAGTGGTGAAGACTGCTGTGTTTTCACACTGCGGAGGGATGATGAAAGTGCAGAAAAAGCGAAGGACACGGTCAGTTTCATCTCAAATTATAAAGGCCACATTAACCTTCACCATCTCAGAGCCTGAGGAAGAATTTTAATATGTAATTGCCTGACAAAGAAAAACATGGAAGAATTCTCTCCTTACTGCTCTTCATTTTAAGGAAAAGATTCGTACAAAATTCAGCTAAATTTGTAGTGTAAGCGATGTTTATGAATATTTATTGTATATTAGAATCTCTACTATCTCCCTTGGCATAGAAGCTATTCATAATTCAGGCAAAGGTTAAATATGTCATTTTTGTTCTTCCTTCCCATACTTTATTCAAAATGCTGCCATATCCCTGAGACTCAGAGCAAGATACTGGCACTGGCAAATAAGCCAAAGCCAAAAAACCACTCATTTCTAGTTAGACTTGCTTGATCTCTGTTCCATAGGGTTTGGGAAATATTTAACTGGTGATCTCCTTGCTATAGAGAAACCACCAAAAGACAGAAAGAAGTGTCTCTGGTGGGATCAAAACAGACATTACTTTCCACATAGGTCTGGGAGTCATGGAATTAGCCACTTACCTACACGCATCAGTTTTAACAAGGTGAAAAGGCAGAGTTATAAGAAAGCTATTATTTTGATATGAATAAAAGACTTGCCTATCTCTGAGGCAGCTGTAGACATAACTTCTACATTTTTTCAAGCTTTTGACTGTCTTTTGTATGACTGGTTAAACACAGGGTGGCCACTGATTTCTAAAGTACTCTGCTTGAAGCAGGACAAGATTCCTGCTTGTTTGTGTCATTGTAGCGGATTATAGTTGATAGGCCATGACTAAAAATCACTATATAATAGCACTAGGAATATGTGACTTTCTTCAGATTGCAATTTACTAAAAAGTGCTCTCATGCATTCGTGTTTTTTCTCTCAAAAGTTATTTTACAAAATTGAAAAATGTGTGCCAAAGGACATTTCTTGTTCCTTCTTTGAAGTTGAATATTGTAGTTCTTACTCATGACAGTTGTTCCCTGCGTTTGAGCTGAATACTGAACACTTTTGACTTGAATAGTGCATCATAGGAACTCAATTGTGACACGTGGATTAAACATGGAATAGTTGCCACATGTAGAAAAAGGTTGCTTTCGTTTTTTTTTTAAACTACCGACTATATTTTACCCTAAAAAGCCATTTTGTATTTTTCAAGCTTTTGACTATTAAATTCTTAAAATACCCATTTTTCAAAAAACTGGTTTTATGGTGTTAAACTAGATTACATCTTCTACAGACTGTCTCAATGATTGTTATTAAGCAAACAAAACAGATTCAAAACTAAATAGTAATGGCTTTTCACTACCCTCTGGATGACAAGTGGTTCCAAATGATTAAAGTTAAAACATCCCTAAAACCAAAATTCTATTTATTTTTTTTTAATCTTTTCTGGAGGACCTAATTATATTTTTTTTATTAGCACAAAAAAGTGTGTGCCTCTTCTACACAGTATTTGATAAAAAAATGAGTAGTAGATGTGATTGAAGAGGAGTTCCTTTTCTCCAGTTCCTTTTCTCCTCAGAAGTAAAACCCTGCAAACAAGCAAAAACTAATGCAATGGTAATTCTAAAGGAACAGAAATGCTGTCATGTTCTTTGAAATATCACTGTCTGTCATTGCTGTTTCTCCGTGCTTCCAGTGAGTTTTTAATTGCAAAACTTACTAACACAAAAGTTATTGTAGTTATTCAAAATACTTTCCTCAGTTTTTCACTTGCGTAAAATATCAGAGGCAGAGCTGTGTTTAGGTGGGGGAGAAGAATCACCTCTCCAAGGACTGACAAAATTTCAAATTACAAGCATAGAGAATAAATATTTTGGGGCAGGATCAAAACCTTATTTTTAGCAAAATATGCCCAATCTGATGTCTTCTAAACCAATTATAACCTCCTGATTTCAAAATACATGTTGAAGTTTTTGCTAACTCTCAGTAGCAAATGACTCTGTAAAATCTATTACTCTGTAAACCACTGTGTCCTGCACTTGGATGTATGGATTTTATTTAATGATGAGTGTTATACTTTCAGCAGTGCAAGAAGATGACTGAACTGAAGTTGAATCTCCTGGTGTCTAGTTATGAACTAGCCAACCAGCCACCTTCAGCCATACTTTTGCAAGAATGCTAGAAGTATTTCAAGCTTAAATAAAAGAATGGAAACAGTTATCCTTTAGGGGCCAGATCCTGCAAACCCTCTGCACAATCAATTGATTTTGGTGGGAGTAGTGACACAGATGAAGCACAAGAAGGTTTCTTCCACCATTATATCTTGAACAGGGAGAGTGAGGTTTATTTGCCAATTGCATACTTGACTGAATGCTTGGGGAGTAAGTGTGGAAGCAGAATGTTCCCATTTTAGATGATGAGCATATACTTTTCTTACACTTCTGATCACAGCTATCTATTCCTGTCAAAAGAACGCAGTCCCGTCAGATCCTTCCTTGAAAGATTGATACTGCTAAGTCCATATTGCTTCTGTTTTTTGAGTGCTTTCATAAACACAAGCTGGAAGCATATAATTCCACATTTTTCCACACTCCTAACCAAGAAAGCACCTGCAGCCACTATTGGTTTCCACTCTTATACTGACAAAAGAGGACATATTCTACTTTGTAATATATTCTATTCGGGAGTCATGTTCAAAAAATGTATTTGTATGCAAGGGGAGCAGCCACAGGTTGGCATGTTCCAGAATGTATTCCTCTGCTTATCCCTGATTGCTTGGTTTACTGTCTTTGCTTCACTGCTCTGTGCTTTGGCAGCTACTGAAAAACTGTAGAGATCAGGGAAAATAAGTTTTCTATGTTCTGCGTCATTCAAAATGCAATTATTCCAGACACCTCGATAATGTGTTCTGTATATATCTATGTGCCATATCCTCCTGTAGGATTAAGAATATCCTCATTAACCTCCAGATATTCTTTTGCTTCTTTCACAAATTGAAAAAAAATAATAACACTTCTGTGCACTGTCCCATGAGAAATATAATAACCACCTTTAACATTTTAGAACATTTTCTTATCAGATAATTTCATATTCACAACTTGCATTTATACTTCTTTTTACCCTTGCAAGGAAGGGAAGGGAGGCAGGCAAAACCTAATAACTAGTGAAATGAACATAGTAGGTAGGCATGTAAAACCACAAAATCAAGTATTTTCACATCACATTCCTTCCTGTTTGAAGTTACAGAAAAGATTGTGAGGGTTTGTCTAGATAACCAGCTTTTTCCCAGGAGGATCTAAAATCAAACTTCTTATTCTCCCTCTTCAGTTAAAAGAAGAGGGACAGTGTTTTCGTGCATTTGGGACTGCACTTTCAGGACAATTAAGAGTGTATAAAGATACTGTTCTGCTTAGTTCAGTCTTCTCGGGTCTTCTGGCCCCAATGCCTAACAGACTGACAGTTCCTTCTTTTACAGCCATTCTTCCAAGAATGAGTGTATAAAGATTTGCAGCCGGTTTATGCTGCCTCTCTGTCGAGCAGTATTGTGGAACTGAAGCGTGCTGGACAATTTTAATGTAACTTTCTAATCAAGAAGTACAGCTGTAGATTAAACACCTCAGGCACATTGATAACCTTTCTTCTCTTTTAGATGCTCTTTCATCAACTCTCAACTGTACATTGGTATATTGAACATATCAATAAAAATGAAAAAAATTACAGCAGGAAGAATAATAAAAGCCAGAACTGTCTTCACAGAGACTAAAATGAGCAGTGAAGCTAGAAGAGGAGGAAGAAATTATTTTTTATTGCTGTGCAGTTCTTATCTGTCCCACTCCTCTTATTCAGTTCTTCCCACCACTTACCCACAGCTAATTCCAAATCATCCACATTCATCAGCTGGAACAGCAGTGTCATATGAGCCTTTAGCTGATAGGAAATGATATTTCTGGAACTGGAGGCATGCTGCCAAATAACTCAGATAGATAGCTATCTCAAACACTTTTGCGGCCTTAATGCTTTTCAGAGTATAGCACCTCACGTTGCTGCATGAATTTATCACAACTCACCTTACTCGGCCATTTCATGAAGGGAAAGATGCTTACCTCCTTTTTACACCAAATGTCACCATGCATCTAGAAAAATGACTCTGCCCTGCCCATGCTCCAAGTGACTAGGTGCAAGACCGCTCTGGAAAGACCGTAGTTGCTGTACTTATGACTTTTTGGGAAGGGAGACTGTCAATATTTTAAGACAGATTTAATTAGCCGTGCAATCTGGAAGGTTGGTGTTACCTTCTAAGCTGTAGAACAAAGTGCCCACTGCAACTTGTAAAGGCTGTCCATAGCAGACTTGACTTTTCCCATTGGCCACTCTTTCACAGCTTCCATAAAGCACTAAGAAAAGGCAAGACATATCCAATAATTTTGTCTGCCTACACATCTAGATGATTTTTTCAAGGTATATTCTTCTTCTTGCTTACAGTGAAATTGTTGTGCCGCTTGCATCAGTGCCTTTAGCATTTCTCGATATTGAAGGACATGCTATTCCTGGCCTCAGAGTTCGAAAGAGGGACAATGACCTTGCTGGAGTTCTTCCTGAGCATCACCTTGTGTGACCAATATTCTAGAAGCCTTTAGCCTACACACTGAGCCTTTGTCTGATTTTTCTTTATTTTGTAAGCAGTCTATAGATTTCTTAATTTCTCAATAGCAAGAAAACTGCAGTGGGAATTCAGCAGTTTAGCAGAATCTTTCCTTCTTTACTCAGCAACTTCAATCCACCAAGAGATACAGAGCATAAACTCAAGGCTGATATTTACCTCATCAAGGTCACTTCCCAGAAGACTGTTTAAAATAGGTAAAAAACAAACTATGCATTGGGAATGTATTTCCAAAGCTGAAAAGTAAGGTTTTTTTCTCCTTTAGAGGTTGTTTTTTTTCTCTTTCTGAGTTCATTTTATATCCTACTTCTATCCTTTCCTTCACCTATACAATTGGCAAGCACAAAATGAGCTCAATTCACGTTTACATACTGAAAACTTACACTTACATACTAAAAAAAAAGGATAGTGTCACTATTCTTATACTTTATTTATATGCCTACAAGCTTCTTATCATGCATGACATTCTCTTCTTGAAGGGCCTAGTATATATATGAAAAATTAAGGCCTTCCTTCAAGACTCAGTGGCCTTAATGGTTTTGCCTTTTCTCCTGGGATCCATGTTTTGTCTGAACAACAAACAAAAAGAGAATATACTTTCCTCATCATTTAATCCACTATTTTAGATACTAAAACCAAAACTATGCTTTATATCTAAAGTGAAATGATTTAACAGAAAAAATCATCTCTGCTTGAACTGTATTGCTTTGACAAGTTAAATAGTAGATTTTTGTACATTCTACCTGTGATGGATAACTCAAAGAGATATGCTACCCTATAATACTGTTTAGGACTAAGTCCTGAAATAGGGATAAATATTGTTATAATCATCCAACTTACCTAGCAGCTGTTTCTTTAAATTACTTTGGATTGTGACACGCTTCAAGCAATTGGTTAGTGTCTCACAACCTTCCTCTACCGAGATATAAAAGATCTGTGCTGATGTGTTCCTTTCTACAAACTATTTTTTCTCTTCTGTTGTGGGTCCTCAAGTCGATGTCTGTATGCATCTGGAGTCCTCAAGGGTTTTCCTAGAATACACGTGAAATTAGACAATAAAATTCATTGTGAAGTTCAGTGCCTCAGAGATGGACACCTGAGAATTCCCTACTTTCTATCAAAAACATGCATTTTGATCTTGTAGTCATTTTTTATTTATGAAGGAAAAACACAGCAGAAGACATGTGGTTATGTTTATTCATATGCCCAGAGGTAGGCCTTCTCAAAGACTGAACCAGGCAAACCAGGCACTGATACAGTCAGTTATTTGCCAGATATTCTTTTATCTAGGTAATGAATGACACTAGCCAGGGGAGCAACAACTACCTGTTTAGTGTCATGGAAGCATTCATGTAACTTTGAAGCCTAAGCCAGCCTGCAGAGCTTCTTATACAGGAACCCAGGTGCTCCCTTTAGTGCTTCATACAGTGTTTAATACTCTCCTAATGTCTCTTTACCTTGCAGCCTATGGCAGTGCTTGGGAGAGATGAAGCTGTACCGACACAATGTATTCTAAAACAAAAAGAATGAAATATCCACAGCAAATCTGGTAACTTCTTGTTATTGAGACGGTGCTATAATTACAAGTTTTAAGGAGAAGGCCTCTAGGTATGACTCAAAAACTTCCTCATCAGTCAAGATCATTGACCAGAAGAAGGGTTTAAGTTAAAATATTCTTACAAGCAAACAAGAAGACCTTTGGATCATGTTCTGGTGGGGTTCACTATCCATTGACTGTCTCCAAAGCTTGCGGAGAGTGGATTTGTAACTTAAGTACTTAAAGTGAGACTTGTAATTTATGTACTTAAAGTGAGGTGAAAACTAGAGAAATGCCAAAAATTCTAAACTGTGCATTAGTAGAAAATGGATGAAGATATTGATATTGATTATATATTTGAAGAAAAACTGCTAACAAATGAACATGAAACAAATCATGCTAGAGCCCATTCCATACTTGCAGACCACACAGGATCCTTAAAATGTGAGCTGCTGTTGAACTCATGGAAAGCTGGTAAAATAATTGCATCTGACAGCATTACACAGGCAGACCAGTTACTGGCAGTCTGCTACTGCCAGACAGAGTGCTCCAAAGGAAACAAAATTTCAAATAATTTTCCGCAAAACAATGCTCCTCTGAACAACAGGTGGAAACCTTGTGCAGAGAGATTACAGTATCAGCCCTACATATTCTCTTTTGTAGTCAATAAAGAGTCCTGTGACTTTACTGTCATCCACGCTCACATGCAATACCAACCATAAACCATGTCCCAACACGTGGCTGTCACAGGTAGGAACACCATGCTGAAAGGAATCTGAGCCAAGTCTGTGACTGTCATAGGCAGTCATCAAACACCTCAAATAATCCTGTTTTAAACTCCCAGCATACTGCTCTCAAAACATTTTTTCCCAACATGCCAACATGTGGATATTTGTTTCAATTTTAAGTGAGTGCAATTTTAGGAATCACATAAAAACTGCCAACTATGTGCCAAATTGAACTTTCTTATAGAACACAAAATTTTAGATTTCTAATTATCTTTCCTTTCTAACTTTTTCTTAGGGACGTGTGATTTCTTTGCTAGCAGTGCAGCTTGTGATGTCATAGTGAAATGAAAGTACAATTATGTGCCCAATGTGCCTTGAATAATACAGGTAGCACTAGTACCAGTATGTCATTCTAAGTTAGATAGCCATCCTAGTGATCTCCCAGACTGACCTAACCATAAAAATCAAACACCTGTGTGCTTCATCTCCTCAAGTTCTCAGACAACTTTCCCTTATCTACCACATCCATTCCAGTTTATTTTGTGTTAAGGAGTAGGGCTGTGCGTCTAGAATACTATTTATATTCGTATTTTGATCCCGACATTTGTATTTCTGGATACAAATAAATACACATTATCAAAAAATGCAAATATTGCGTGCATATATTGGTGGTTTTATTTTCTTATGGAAGTTGAGAGCTTAACTCAAAATCTGCCTAAGAGAAGCAGCACAGTGTGTTTCTGAAAGGAATTTCAGAGGAGACTTTGAAAATATTCTCAGTAGTCAGCATGAGCAACCAGTAAAATAAGAGATTTGAGACTGAGGTTTGTCCATGGGGTTAATGTAAATTGGGAAGAATATCCTACAAAATTCGAAGAGAAATAAAAAAATAAGCTGTGTCTTTTGAATAAACTGCTTGAATGTAAAGACTTCATAATTTAAAGATTGCAATCAAACTTTGTTTCAAAACTTTCCCAATCCCAGCTTTTTCAGTACGCTGAAAGCTAGTTCTGTGCATCTGCTTAAACAATGAAATTTACTGGTAAAACTATACTCTGCATTTTTATGAATATCACTTCTTTGGCAGCCACTTATTGTTAAGTAAGAGTGTCTTCTTGGCTTATCCTCTTTGAACGCAATTTAATTCCCACCTCTGTACATTCTTGACCACAGAATTGCCAGTCCGGAGCCACTCTCACTGTGAAATCCCTACTCCTTTTCAGAATTCCAGATCATAGCAACACTGGAGCTGACAGCTGGGCCACAGATAATGCAGAAACTTCCCAGGTTTCTTATGATCCCACAGTGCAATAGAGATTTCTCCATCTGAGCTTGTTACATATAAATGTATATAAACATATATACATATAAATGTATATAAACGTGTACACACATCCCTAAGAACTCTATGTTCTTAGCACTGACGCATTTTTTTCCAAAAGATGTTTTATTTCACAAACAACTATACCGAGTTCTTCCATACTCTTTCATTAAGTTTTCACCGAGAAATCTCTTTTCCTTTCACTTCTTAGTTTGACATGTAATTCACAGTTTATCTCCACTTGTGTTTTGATAAAAATAGTTACTAGTACTGGCCTATCTACTAAAAATATAAACATGGACTCTGGATTTCCCTTCCCCTAACAGCATACGACACTTGTTATACCAGTGTTTGACATGCAGTAACCATACAGATGAGGTTATGCCCCACTCTCCAGAATAACAGGTAAGCATAATTGTTGCTGTGACTATTTGTCCCTAATGCGTACCATTGTCACAGTGTGACCACAGTGCCAGCTCTTCTCCCTTGCAGAGCTTAACCTGGATCACCACATATACCCCTGCAACCATTCAGGCAGACTGGACGTGAATTGAGCACATCAGTCCTTCTAGAGATTTAAGGTGCTCATCCTGCCAAACTCAGAAGGCTCTGATACATCTACCGATTTAATAACATTTTCTGCCCAGTAGGCTTAAGTGTGCAATAAAGTATGATGATGAATTGTGCCAATAAGTTCTGCCTTTTTATGTTACCCTCTGTCTCACCATCACAAATCCAGTTAAGAACTGAATTACTGCTTGGCAGTTTCAGTTAAAGTAAATTCAGTCTGTGAAATGGAAAATGAGCAAAGCTGAACATCAGGGAGCTATCCAGAAAGTAAGGGATAAATGGAATAGAGGTTTTCCTGCTGACTGATCTTAGAAGACCATGGTCACTATAGAAAAAACCCTTCACATTTTTAAAGTGGGTTTAGAAATGGAAGGCATCTTCCTTAGCCATGCAAAATAATTGATATATGCTAAAGTGTAACATACAGCAACAGGTTCCAGTTGTTCTTTTCTTTATTAATTTTCATGTTTGCTTATTTTTATTATAATTTGTTGTATGTTCCTCCAGACTGCCACAGAACTGGCCTTAAAAGAAAGGACTTTTCATGTAAGAAAAATCTGAGCATATGGGACTTTCATTAGCCCATCATCTAGTTTTGTGCAACTAGTGCACATCACAGACACATATTTTTTACATACTGTAGCAGCTTCAGCTTCTGGGTTGTCAGAATTTGGATTGTTTCTTATAGTACATGTCTTAGTCTAACAGCATCATGGATCACAGTAGGGTAGAGCTGAAGAAGTGCCCTTTGCTAAAGTGCAGATAACTTTTCTGAGGTCTTGTAGTTGTCAGACAGGAGCCAAAGGTCCACCAAATCGCAAAAATAAGGTAAATCAAGAAAAAAACAAACTCTCACCCTTCCTAGGTAAAGGAGGTAAAGGAGTTCTTGCCATCCTGTATGTTTTTTTCACCTCTAACATCCCTTTTTTTCCCCTCCGTAACTAAATAGCACTGCTTGAGTCAGATAGGGCAGAGCATTACTGCTAAGTCTCTTCCCAGCAGTGAGGGCACTGCAGCCTGTGCCAGCTCAGGGACCACAATCCTGCCTGCATAACAACCAGGAGTGAAAACAGCATCGGATCCTAGAGAGCTCACTGTGATCACAGAATCACAGAATGTTAGGGATTGGAAGGGACCTCAAAAGATCATCTAGTCCAATCCCCCTGCTGGAGCAGGAACACCCAGATGAGGTTACACAGGAAGGTGTCCAGGAGGGTTTTGAATGTTTCCAGAGAAGGAGACCCCACAACCTCCCTGGGCAGCCTGTTCCAGTGTTCTGTCACCCTCACTGAGAAGAAGTTTCTTCTCATATTTAAGATGGTCACCCAAAATATATGAAGGAGCAGACCCTAAGACACACAGTAGTGGCAGCTTTGACAATTCATCCATCAGGCATCCTCAGCGAAAGTAACTGTTCATACATTAATGAAAGATTAGATTTTACCAGAAAAATACTAGATTTGAATACATCTAACTGGTGGTGAGGGCACTAGAGAACCCAGGAGAAACTGAATTGGCGAAGTTCATACTCAGGCAAAACCGTACCATTCCCAAACCCTAAGACATTCTGTTTCCAATACGTTTGACTATGAAATACCATTGTTTTAAAGATATTCATGCATTTTCTACCAGAAATAAACTTGATAAATGTCAGGTCAGATGCTTTGATCAATACTTTTTGATAAAACTCTCCACTCAAAACAATGACAACTACAAAAGTAAATTGCAAAACTCCCATTGACTCTCCTGTTTTCTAGTGACTATGCTAAATGAAATGTAAATGAAAGCTATAACGCCTCTTAATTGATTATACGGAGGATCTACTGCAGAATCCCCTAAAGACTCACAGGATTCACACTACATGTGTGCTGTCCTTACTACAAATTGAAAACGCAATTGACAACATATCTCTGAATACCTTTCAAATCCAGTGAACTATAAACCATTTAGTGGTCTTTTCCTGGCCCTTAAGCTGAGGATCATACAGACAGAAACCTCATGGATTTCAGTGAGAAAAAGCATAACACTGCACCAGAGCAGACAAACGGCATGCATTGATAGAGGCTGGTAAGCAGCCAGCAGAACAGCATGAGGAGGCAGTGAAGATGCTGCTGTTGCCAGGCCAAACGTCAGGTAACAATGTGCTCTTGACATGGCTCATCCAACTCTGTGATGTACTCTATGGCTGTGTCCCACACATCAAAGGAATTTATTCCTGCTCTGTACTCAGCACCGGTGAGGCCACACATGACACACCGTTCCTGGGTTTGGCATGTCCCCCAACCCTCATGGTCAATGGGGATACTGAGAAACTAGAGGGAACGTGTGAGGCAGCTGCTAAGATGGACAAGAGCCTAGAGCAGATGAACTGTGAGAAGGTGAGTGAACTGAGCTCGTCTGGACTGATAAAAAGTAGGCTAGGGGATGTTCTAGGTGCAGACTACAACTACTCAAAGATCAGTTAGAAAGACATCAGAGACAAACTCTCAATCTCTTCTCAGTACTGCTACAACACAGCAAGGGGCACAGGTTGGAAATGAGGAAAGGCTTTTCCACAAGGCAGTGTTGCAAGGAAGGGGCTGTGTGGAGTGGCTGTGGGACCTCCCTCCACAGAGGCTTTCAACACTTGGCTGGACAGAGCCTGACCTAGTGTCAGCCTTCATGCAGGAAACTGAGCTTTGTGACCTCCAAAATAAATAGTCAACTAGATACATAGTAAAAATGACATAAGTAAAATCAACATGTAAGATATCTGCCTTGGCATTGCTGCTGTTGTTCATTCTCCGAACAATTTATCTTTTTATAGAGCACATAAGCCATGTCAGGAATCACATCATGCTTTCCTAGTGAGAAGTCTTGATGCCATCTGGAGAAATGGATTTTTTTATGACTATGCAAAGTCCCAGTTTGAACATGTCATTTATGCCAACTATTTTTTTAAATGTAAACTGCTAGGCCAGTTTTGTCAAATAAAACAAATCTGTTTATTATGTGACTTCTTAAAAGAAGCATCTGATACCATCCCAATTTTCCCCTTGCAAACTGATAAATTATACTATTTACATATTATGTTGCATGAACGAAAATCCCTAGCTGCTTCTAGTGGGTAACTTATATTCTACATTTCTACACAAATCCAGGCTGCAACAGGCAAAGTATTAACTTTGAACATTGAAATATGTAATTGAGTAACAGGTCCACTGCTACAGAGTATCTTTGGTGTGGTTCAACTGTATAAATGTAGGAAGATACCTTAATGTATGAAAAAAAACAAAGAGCAAAAAAACCCCCTAACAAATTAATGACATTTCCAGCCCTTACTGTAATGCAATGTATACTAGATCTTCCAAAGGCATAACTGCAGCCATTTCAGCAACTGGTGGACAATATTTATATATATATATTAACCTCTTTTTATGTGTTACATATACAAATAAAATAACCTCCATCTGCTTCTGTTTCGCAACTAATGTGCAGTGTGCAGTTACATGCAAAAGAGTGAAAAAATGGGATCTGTACAGGGTTCTTATCCTAAGTTTCCTCCCCTTTGGCCATGTACAATGCCAACAATTCACAAATGGAGACTGTATGGATAGATGACACAGGAAGCTCAGAGAAAGGTTACAGGTTTGAGTTAGTAAGCATATTTATAGCTAGCATCTTTGGCCCAAAGGTTGCTACTGCATCTGTGTTATGTGCACACACCTATTTGCTTAATAGAGGTGCTGAACTCATTAGTTCTGCAGGTGTGCAACAAAGCTAGATTGAAACTGATGATCATACGATGATCTTTCCACTACCAGAATTAATTTCGTACATCAGTGGAGAAACCTACAAAACCAGACAATCGCAGCTTTGTCCCAATCAAATCACAGTAGCATCTGATTGTAGGAAGAGGATGGTTTGCATAGTTCATTCCACAGAAGAGGTACTGGAAATACCAGGGTGCTTTTGGCAGTAGGACTGTCCAATGTCCTCATCACATGGCACTGAGTCTCAGGTAAGTCACTGAAGGGTGGCGTCTGCACAAATAAGATGGTGCAGAATATATCCTAAGGAAAGTTGAATTCACATCGTAAGCTCATCTACGTTGCATCTATGTAAGCTACTGAAATGCAGCTGAGAGTCACAGAGTGGAGTCCAGCACACAGTAAATATTCCCAGAAACGCAAAAGCCAGGAAGAGCTTAAATTGTAGGTTGTGGGCACATGGGTGATCTATGAAGTGCCACCAGCCTTTTCATGTCAGGATGCAGGGCAGGAGAGAGCTGCCTGCTACAGCTCCATGTAGGCAACTGGGGCTGGAGTTCTCCCAACACCTCAAGTCCCAGGTGATAGAGAGCAATGCACCCCAGACAGAAAGGGGAGCCTTCGGGTTTAGAAGTGTTGAATATCCAAGACATTGATAACCCTGGGAGGTAATCTGCATATTCACAGGCTTTGCTCCCCATTGTATAGGCTTACAGGTATCACTACCACTTAAGCCCTCCTCCATCAAAAACTGAAATCCCACAACTCCTTCCACGGTGTGAGAGTAGATCCATGAGAACAGGAAAAGAAAATACCTTTACAACCAATCTGTTGCTCTTACTGAATGTGGCTATCCCTATTTCTACCTTGCAAAAGTCCAGTCAAATCAAACCTCTACCAAAAAAAAAAAAAAAAAAAAAAAAAAAAAAAAAAAAAAAAAAAAAAAAAAAAAAACAAAAAAAAACAACAAAAAACCAAAACCAAAAAAGAAAACAGAAAACAAAACAAAAAACAACATCAAAACAAAGCAAACACAACAGAGCAATACACATAAAGCAAAGTTAATCTGACCAAATAAAGACATAAATATTGCAGACACTGTCACTGGAGTTAGTAATATAAATTTCCTTTACAGCTGATGGAAAGGCACAGACACTTCTGGAACACAACTCATCTCATAGAAGACGTCTGAAATTGGAGTAACAGAACCCATGCTCTAAAAGAGTTCATTTATTTTTCATCATCTATAAAGGGAGTCTAAAGATAGTCTAGCCCAGTCATAAACATTTACAACAATGGTAGATAAATCCCACGCACAATATCTCTTAAACAGCAGAAACAGGGGTGCTGCACTGAGAAATGTAGAACAATCATAGCATAAGACAGACATGTAAGGAATAGTCCAGCTATGTGGAACAAAGCTGGATGTGGGGATTTCCCTGATCTTTCTAGGACTAAAGGAAAACACCAACACAAAAATGTCTACATGTGTACCTGCTATGTTATATTGTGCACAGTCTGCCTGCAGTATCAGAGCATAGGCTGCTTGCATTGGCACAAGTGCAAGGAGCCTTTTTGCTCTGGTAACACAGAGCTGTGCATGAGATCACCCACTCCACTGTGCAGAGAGCTCTGGGCTAAAGGGTTTGGACTATCTTTCCAATTCAAGCCATCTGAAGAAAATTATCTCAAATATTTCCAGATTTTGCCACAACATGAAACAGTTTCATACCCAAAAGTACCTATATAAAGAAATATATAACACAGTGTTCTAGAAAAGTCATGGTCAGTTCTTTGTAACACAGCAACTAAGTGTCCCAACTCACTTTCCACTTAGGTTCTAAATGATCTCAGGCCTTTCGAAACAGGGTGAGGACCAAAAGACAATAACGAGTAGGAAAATAAGATGACATGGAACAGGAAATAATTGTATTCTGAAGAAAATGCACAGTCTTGTGCTTTTCATGTTACTGCTACAGGCCTTGCAATAAGCTCTTTTACATGAGGAACACTCAAGTAGACTGAGGTGCTATACAGCACACTTAAGTACACATCAGACCTCAGTGGAACAACTCCACAGTTTCTGTCATCTTTCTATTGGAATTTTGGAGGTCTGTCATCCACCATTTCATATTGTGTTCTGCTAAATGCTGTCTTAATTGTTTCTCCTTCTGTCCAGACTACTCTGAGCTATCAAGTCATACTGAAGTGTTCCTGCCAAAGCCCTGCTTGTGTTAAAATAATTGCTGAGAATATAGACACAGTAGTCTACAATACAGTATTTTAAACACTTCACTAATATATTGTTTGCACAACACATAAACATTAGCAGAAATATGCTGAGAATCTTGTGTGTGGCTATGCAGCAGCATCCCTCTTGTCTTTGTTCCTCACTTGTGCCATTGAGATCTTTATTTTTTTAATAGTATTACTGGAATGAGGGGAAATAATTAATGGCCACAACATACTGACATACTTGTCCCTGTGTGTTACTGTCCTTATGTGTTTAAATTGTGTGTATTTCTCAAATTCCTGCATACCGCCTCCCATCCTGTTGAATAACTAACCATCACACTTTCCAGGGACACATTCTTAAGGGATATTGGGGTATGCCTGTGTGCTGTGAACATACTGTCACGTATGACAAACACTTGCCAGTGAAGTATGAAGGCAAAGCAACCAGGATGCACAGCCATAGAGCATGCAGATTCTCACATCCATATGGTCTGTGGTGAGAGGTAAGCTCTCCTCCCTTTTCAACTTGCGTTTCACTCTATACTTGGCACAACGTGAAGAATAACTCAGAGCTGGCAGAACCACATGAATGTGAATCCTAGTTGGAATGTTTTTTCATAGTTCTCTCACACACCATCCAAGAGTCTTTTGACAGAGACCAGTCTCCGTTCACGAGCGAGGATGTGGCCTTTGTTATCGGCATAACAGGGAGTGGCGCTGCACTTCTGTCTGGCCATAATTGCTACAGAAATTGTATGAGACAGACAATGGCTGTTGCTGCTTAAATGCTGGTTCAGTGTGACTTGCCAGAGGCAACTGGCTGCTTTAATTTTTCCTACTGGAGCTTGTCTGCCAAAAGGGAGGCCCTGCCGTGCCTGCTCTCCAGTTCCAGTGTAACTGCTGCCCCATCCAGCTGTAGTAGGGCTGTCTTCTACTTTTATTCCCCCCCTTTTCATTATGTGAGGAGACCAAGGCACTTAGTTTTGAAGTCCTCTGGAGTAAACAGGAGTTATGTCCCTCTTTTTGGAAAACAGTAACACTGCTTGTTTAAGTACTGCTCCTCAAGGATTAATAAAAATAGTATTCATGCATTTCCCTGGGGGGACTGAATTAGATTTCTTATTGTCATTTACCCACTGTCCACATGAAATCGATGTGATAGATAAAGGTGAGGGAGTGTAAGTACTTGTTTCTGCCAGCTGATAGATAGGTACCAGCACCCATCAAGTGTTGCTTGGCTGACCCAACAGAGAAACGCAGGGCTCTGACTCTTCAGGCTCAGGTTGTCCAGCTCAAACTTGAGACACATGGTTAGAGCCACATGGAACATTTTCACTGTTCTTCAGCTCATACTCTTTTAATGGCTAAGTAAATATAAATCAACACTTCTAGTAATACCAAAATTCATTTGAAAAGAATATACTCAAAGACACAGTGGGTACTTTCTGCACAAACCCTACAAAAATTCTAAGTACTTCAGCACTTAGGAACATATTTCAAAACACATTTGCATTTCAGTGAGAATGTTCCTGGAAGTCAAGTGTTCTGTGTTGAAAGTGCTTCTCAATTCTCTTTGATAATTTCAGATTTGTCAGTCAATAGTGTAATTTCGTTTTTCTGTAAAGTATTGGACCAATTTTTCAGATGAAGTGTTATACTGAAAGGTGTTTTTGCTTCCTATTGTAAGATCCATGCTCTGAGACTATGGGGTTTTTAAATTATGCATTAAGACTAGAAAAATTAATTCTGGCCCTGTCATTAATCCCACAGAACATTTAAATTATTGAAGTATTTTGCAGAGTAATAAGTATTAACTTTTTTAATGCTACATAAATTGTTACAGATTTAGTCATATACTTTATACTCATGTTGTTTTAATATATAAACCAACAAAAATATATGCAACAAAGATGTATATTACACTTTATAGCACATCACAGCTAATGATACAGCAATATTATACATATTGCTTGCTGGTAAGCCTCAAAAGTTTTTTGTTCGTTTTAAACATTTGGGGTTTTCATAGCACTTAATACTGAGCTTGATTTATGAAGTATTTACATGCTTCAGTATTCCCAGAATGGGACACATTTGCAGCTGGAGTTATCTGATATTTTTAAAAAATTGTTACTGTTAACCTAACCCTACAATAAAAACTCTCTTACCCAGAGTGGGATTGATCTCAGTTTCAGGTGGATAAATCCAAGCTAGATATCTAAGTCCCTTTGTAAATAATGAAAATAAGTAAGAATAACCCTCTTTTAGGGATTTTACCCTTTTGCTCTGTCATAGAATACAAATCCTTTGCTCACACACAAGCACCCTGTGACAATGTGTGCACAGTAGGATGTCCAAACTTGCCTCCATCTGTGTCCAGATGGGCACAGGGCTTCAGTAGGACCTGTGCCATATCTGGCAGACCCAAGAAAAGCCTTGATAACCCAGGGAGTCTCAAATGATGTTAGATATATAAGTATGAGCAACTGAATCAAGCCTTAGATGTTCATGTTCAACTACTCCAGAAATACCTTCTTCTCTCATCTCGTATAAATGGAATCAAGAGAACTAGAGTTAGATTCAGTACCAGGCAAACTCATGTCAATGTCAGACATGACACAGGACACAAGGCACGCCTGTATCCACTGAAGTAAAAGCTGCAATGAGCCATGCTATTCTGTGGCACCTCCTATACCACAGGAAAGACCTGCTTAGGGCATTTGACTAAGACTACCAAGAGAGGCCACTAATTTGGGCACATAAAAGGGTTGCAGTTGCAGCGTTCCCAGCTTCACAGGTATAAAAATCTTTCCTTTTTTATGATATAAAGACCTTGTCACCTATGTCACTATGTGAATAGAACTTCCAGAACTGGGCTTTTGGACGTGTTATTCAATTATCTGTGGAATTGGGGCCATCAGGTTGCAAACCTATGTATTTAGCAAAGTGCCTTAGACTTTCATCTGTAAAATGAAAATAATGTTATTTCCTCAGCTCAGAAGCACTGTGAGAAACAGTAAAACAAAATGTGTGAGGAAATATAGTAACAATGCTCTTCAACCTGCTTTTATTCCTCCTGGGTGCTAAAGAAGTCAATAACATCACACCACACTTCTTTCATCATGTTAACCACAGAATGCAAAAAAAAGAAGGGGGTGAAATATTAAATACGAATTAAATCTATCACTGTTTCTTTAGGCCTAAACAATCTGTGAACATAGTAACATTTATTTGCAAAAAGCTACTTTTATGGGGGAATCGGTAGACAGCTATTTAGACTGGAGCTTCGTAGGTTTTGTTCTGTCATTCATTTAAACAAAAACGTCCTATGCTGTGTGGTGCGGAAATGAATAAATGCACTGCAAATATCCTGAGACACACTTCAAACAATCTCACAGCACATGCACTTCTTCCTCTGAAGTACCTGGATACCATGGAGATTAATACCAAAGAAACGCCTATAAAAATGTCAGTCCAGCTTCTTAGACAAGCTGAATTCTGAACATTTATTGTGATGTAAATTTGAGTAACATTGTAAGTAGTTGTTCTGAGAAATGTCAGCCTTAGTGTATCAGAACTGTTTATTAATGAACAGTTTTCTGTTAATGCATTTCCTCTTCCATACTTCATCTTAAACTCCCTGTAGTGCTGTTGCAAGGTTTCTAGTTGATGGTTCAGAGACTGAAATTGCCTACTTACCTACTGAAATGTAGTCAAAAGGCTAATGAAATCTTTATATGTCTTAGCAGGGGAGTAGTGGGTTAAGAAGCTATAGCAGTTTTACATGTGCTGGAAGGCAGTCTTTCCTAGAATACATCACAGGAGCGGGGGAGACCTTCTTATCATGATCAGATTTATTATAACCAACCATGTCATCCTCACCCATCTCAGAAGTCAGCTGTGATCCATCTTAAAATTAAGTATTTTCTCCTTTATACTGTTGGAAGGTGCATCTAGAGTATTGCAAATTAGATATTTTCCTCCAGTACCCACTCTAAATTCACTGAAGACCACCCAAGCGATGGCATCCCTTCCTTCAGGCATGTAAACCACACCACTCAGCTCAGTCTCATCTGCAAACCTACTGTCTATATCATTGATGAAGATATTAAAACAGTGCTGTGGACTCCCTGCTCTAAAAATAGTGGCTGAAATAAAATACCTCCCTCGTATATGGAGTGCGAAATCCCTCCTGGCTCTGATGGCCTTCTGGGTGAAGTGGGAGTGGCACCTGTCAGCCAATCACAGGGCTGGCTGTGGAGCTGTAGGATATGACATATCCCATAGCGCTGACATCAGGGGCAAAAGGAGGCGGAGTCACCAGAGTATGTGACCAGAAGATGGGTGGGACGTCCCAGGCAAGTGAGTGGTGTGGAAGCCATGAGGGCAGGGATATATCTGAGTTCCTATTGCTGGTCTGCAGATACATGCCTCTGCATTTTCTTCTGTTAAGATTTCATACTCTCTCTGTCAGACCAGCTGATAAAATGGTCCAGCCTTTCTTGCTGGCTCTTCTTCAGCTTCAACAGTACCACTCCGAGTTTGACTTTCATAATTATCTTTTTCGAAGTCCTACCTAGAGATCCAATGTTCTCATCTGCAGCAGGGAGAAGTTCAAGTCTGATCTCTTTTTTTTTAATCTACTTTAGTCAACTGTTTACCTTGGATTCTCTTTTATTGCCACCAACGATTTCCTATAAGCATCAGATAAAGTACTTTATTTGAGTACAAATGGATTAATGCACTGCATTAGCTGTCTCTGAAAAATCTGTTGTCAATAAAAAGGTATTTGAGCAGATTAACAGCTCTACCTTTGGTATTCAGCTTCTCATTAGACTCCATGTCTGTATTTGTGTTACTTTTCTTTGAAATTGCTTCTAAGATTTTGTAAAATACTGATCTCAAAGTAAGAAATATTTACTTTCTTGGATCACTGAGTTCACTCCCACACTTCTACTTGCTGCTACTCTGAAGGTATCAAAATACTCCTGAAATAAAAGATTTAGGAAAACAAACAAACAAAAACCTAACCAAACCAACTAACCAAACAAACAAAAAAACCCCCAACCAAACAAACAAAAAAACCCCCACCAAACAAACAAACAAAAGCACCCCAAACATTCATATTGCTGACTTTGCCATTTCTTGTGCCAGCTCTCTTCACAGTCTAGGACAGAAGTTAACAAAACTATCTGATATTATGTGCTTTGTAATGCTAACTGAACTAAAAATTGCTGTTAACCTCAAACATGGTCTTTTGAACTATTGTTCTGTCCTAGTTTTTTTTCCACAATTTGGAAGTAGAGTCAAAAGGGGGCACCCTATTTTTTCTTTCTGACAAGATTTCATAAGGATTATTCTTGTGAAGCTTGGAAAATTAAATTCTTCCTCGTAAGTCTGATTTTTATAATTGTATTCATCCTCTTTTCATACATGTAGCTTCTGCATCTGTGTCTTTAATTATCTGGCTCAGTCTTTCATCTTTTCTGCCTCCCTTGCAGAGTCAGACTATTTTCTCTCCAAACTTCTGGGCATATGTTGACAATACTTTTTAAATGGTCACAATCTGAGAGGAACTATTCTGAAATGCAATTCAGTTGATTGTTAATAGTAGTCATCAGAATACTTTGTAATTATTCCTGTGAGAATACTTGTATAGATTACATGAAAGGATGATTGCAGAGGAAAATAATGGCTGTCTTGAGTGCCTGTTATTTATCTGGAAAGCATTTTTTAATAAAGAAAAAGTTTCTGGCACATATTACGTAAATGTTGCATTGTTTCAAGTCCTTGTTCTTAGCTTCTTTCCTATCCAATTTTCTAAAACACTTGCCTTTGTTTTTAAATGTCACTACATCTAGAGTTGAAGAACTCTAGCAATTGGTGGCAACTGGTGCTATTGGTGAAAGCATAAGCGTATGATCCGGGAACTCGCCATACATATATCATTTGGCTTGTCTCCTGCCATAAATGAATAAATAAATGAATTTCCTTCATGTTTCACTCTGGTATATGACCACATATTTCCACAAAATCCCCCAGCATAGATATGAACAACGGATGGCAAAATGAGTTAATGTAGGAAGTTGCCAGTATTTTTGAATTTACTAAACCTAAGGCTAGAAATTTAAAATGTTTTTCTTATTTTATTCCACTTACAGCATTACCTAATAATACTTTCTGTTCCAGGGAAGTTCCCGAACAATGACATAATTCTAGTGGGACTCCTGCACAGTTGCACATCTCTGTTATTATCTGACTAAGGGGTTAGGTTTTTAATGACATGCCATTCAGAAGTTTTCATACCTGCAGTGCGGACTAGGAGAATGGATGTTCTGGACTTGATCCAGAAATGAATAATGCTGGTGCCTCTGGGACAAGAAAGAACTGCCTGGGAAGGAAGGTTTTTACCTGTTTTCCCCTGGGTTAAGCGGTCTGGGCTTTTTGGGGCTGCAAGAATTTGTGAAATACTAGTTGCATGTGGTGAGCATTTCCAGAATAGAAGCTGAGCTTTCTACATGTGCTATTCTCTGTGATTTCTGCAAGTCCCAAATTCTTTGGGAGTTTATTTCTTTGAATGTTACCAGACAGCAAAAAGAAGCTGGTGTGTCCTGTCTATTCCTTTATGCTGCCCATGCTACCTGAAAAAAATATCTTCCTCTGATCTGCTTTGATACCTGAAGAAGTAAAACTGAGATTTACAGTGGTGATATATGAACTGGTATATTTCCATATTCCTTCAATTTCATTTAAAAACATTAAAAGATACCCTACCAATAAGATCTCAGCTTGGGTGAACATTGCTTTCCTGGCCTATTTGAAAATATTAGCCTCAGTGTATTTACATGTAATTAGCAAATGCCCCTCCACTCACCATTGCAATGCCGCCATATAACTGAGCAATAGTTCTTCCTCACTGTTGCCATCTATAGGTTGTTCTACTTTCTTATGCTTTTTCTTCTGTCTTTTGACACATGAAGAAAATAGATTCTGACCTGAGATGTGAAAGACCCACATCAAATATTTGCATACAAGCTGAAGATGAATAATTCTGTAATCTATTTTGGACTTCTCAACTGATTGTGAATAAATTATCAGTTAATAAGCCAGTAGGAAGTCCTCTGGATGTTCTGTATTATTCTTCTGTCTAGTTCTCTTTGGCTTAAAGGAAGTTCACCAACACTCTCATTCTGGACAGAGATACATTTATTTCAGCCAAACTTTGCCAGTTCTTCCTTCTGTAACTGGTTACACTCACGTATGTTTTATGGTTCAAGTAGACTTAAAATTATAAGGGAAATGTGATATTTAACCTCATATGAAAGAAATGGCTTATATTCACCATTCCCACCCTGGAACCTGTTATTGCTGGGTCAATTGGGGTTGCTTCTGCCAGTAAAGAACTCGAACAGCCTTCTTCAGAGCTAAATACGGTGCTCAGCAGAACCTGACTTAGCCTTAGAACGTGGCTGTTTCCCAGCTACAGGAAAAGATCCTTCAGTTTCTTCCCCTTAAGAGCTCTCCGTAACCTGAACAAGGAGGTGTGTTTGTATGTGTGTATTTATGTGTATGTCTGTGCATGTGCTTGGGGGCGGGGGGGCTGGGGGCTGGTCCTCGGGAAAATGGGCTCCTGCTCTGGTCCAGCGTAATGCCTCTGACTTCTGCAGGACTCCAGCTAAGCACTAATGAGGCTTGTGGGCTTGTATGAATAGTATCCTTGGCAAGGGTATGATAAGCTTCACAAGTAAATATGTAACTGAAATGAAAAATTGAACTACAGTTATGTATGATCTTGTACCTGTCAGATTTATCAAGTCACCTTCTTTCTAATGGAGAAAGAAGAAGTCTGAGTCATTTTAAATGATCTCGAGCCAACAAGATGATCAACAGAAAAACAGGATCTGTCTTCTTACAATATTGCTTATACATTTTTGTAGGCAATGCCAGCTCTGACCAGTAAAGTTAGAAATTTGAACACTTGCCATTGTAAGGCTTCATTTTCACTAGTCAACTTTTACCTGTGTAGGCAGAAATTTTCTAGATAGGGTTCACCTCAGTGTGACAGTCTTTCTTTAAAAAGTTAAGAAAATGGTTTGGCTTCTTCTCAGGGTGTAGCAGTATGTATGGTTATGAAGACTGGTACTGTGTTAATGGGGTTTTTTTTGTATTTAATTCTTACAATTTTCCCCAAGATGCCAGGGATCATATTTCCTGCTTTGGAAGGAGAACTCTGGGGGCAGACAAAGGGAGAGGTTTTCCCTGGTATCTGTCACAAACATACCGTCTGGGTCATTTTTAGGTAAGACATGCACCTCAGGTGGAAAATTATCAAGAAACACTGGGTAGGGTGTGAAAGTTGAGTAATTACATGCAGCATTTACAATGAATATGCTGCAGCAAAAGGTCAGAGGAGTGGAAGGGCAATTTGCTTTTGGCCCTTCTGGTGGAGGCTGTAGTACCTGTGACTGTTGGGAAATAAGGCGTGTAGATAGGGAACGGGAACCAGGCAGGCAGATCTGCGAAAGGGAGAAAAATGGGGCAGAGAACAATTCAGAAAAGGGTGGTGAGGTGAAAAGACTGATGAAAGGGTATAAATAACTGTGTGAAAGAGAAGGAGAGAAAAAAGCCCTTCAGAACAGTCCTGGAACCAGAAATACCCAAGTGTCAAAAACTATCTGCTCTCAAATGGTGTCTGTGAAACCTCCTGGTGCATAGCCATGCACTGTCTGTCCAGAGTCACATCTAGTTACTGCTGCAATTAGCTCCAATGGCAGAGGTGTGTCAGAGGACTAAAAGCTTTAATCCTCCAGATGTGATGTCCCAGAGGAAACACCTTAATAGCCATTAGTGAAAAAGGTAAAGAGAGCTGACAATCAGAGTTCAATGGTTGGTGCCATTTGGTTGGTGTCATTTCAGACTTGCTGTAGGTCGTGGATGGAATGCCTGTGTGTAGTTGCATTGTGTTATACATGATCACGGAGCACAACATCCTGCTTAGTCTGCTACAACAGGAATCTCCTTCATGCTTTCTGACATTGCTCCATAATGCAAACCAAAGCACAAGAGGTGAGGCTGTCCAGGAGGTTTGCTTAAAAACCCAATAGTACCTAATAGCGGATGCCTGGGGAACAGCGCATGAGCCACCCCATTGTTTTCTTTTCTATGAATTTGTCCAGCAAGTTTTGGAATCCACATAAGCTTTTAACATTTTGTGCAAAGGTTTTTGGAAATCAGAAATGGAAAGCATGAAGAAGCACCTTTCTTTGTATGTTTTGAATCTGCTACATGCCACCTATTTTCTACATTGGAAGAGACACTGAACATTTTTTATGTATCCTGTCCTGCCACCTGATGATCAAAACTCTACCATATCCATATTCATTCATCTTTGAGCAGGTCTGACATCTGCTACAGAAGAGAGATGGCCTCAAAGCCTTCATCTCAGTTTTTATATATTCTAAGTTTAGAGGCTTGATCTGGCAGTGTTAAAATTTCTGTTATTATTTTAGGATGTAATTATTATTTCTATTGGAGGAGCCTCTACAACAATTAATCATATCAGAGTTAAAGCACCTAACTGATCCTCTGGTCCTGAAGAGTGTGTAGAACTCTACTATCCTGGCTCTGAAACACTCTCTAAAAAGACAAAGCAGAAAAGTGAAGAAAGGAAGCACTGTTTATTTGCAGAATAGATAGAAGATGCACAGAGAAGTTGCCCAAGGTGAGGTGGAGAGAGGTAGAGCCCAGAGCAGAGCTCCATCTGCCAGGTTAGTATGGCCTAGCTTGAGTTTCTTTCTCACAGAGATAGTGCTGGTAAATTGTGTGTACAGCAGAAATAATTTTAGCAAGTACCCTTAGAAACTAAATATGGTTTTTTTACCACTGCCTCAGCGAAAGGTAATTCACATGAACACAAGTCTTCTAGATTGATGGTTCTCCTCCTCCCATTTTATTGACCTTCTGCCAGCAGAAGTATGGTACATGGCTTCTAATGCCTGTCCTCATAGTCACCCCATTTAAAAAAAAAGTCAAATCACCCAAAAATGTGAAATGACACAAGATGTGTCATATTCTCTGAATCTGAAGAGTTGTTAGTTTTTTATTGAGCTGTACATTAAAAAAAAAAAAAAAAAAAATTGAATTAATAATTTAGTGGTTAGTTTCGTTAAGTATTGAGGTTAAATTTCCTAAATAGTTAGGTCACTCTTAGGCAGGGGAAAAAATCCTTACAAATCCCTACAATTACAAGGCCTGTCCATCCCTACAGTCCTGACATCCTAGGGATATGGAAAGATTTTCAGGTGCATGTGAATATTGCTGTGCACCTATTTTCTTTTCAGGAGCACCTTACTCATGTAGGTATGTCAAACTTTCCTGTCTGCCCAGGACCACTCATAGAACAAGCTACAGCTGAAAGCAGTGTGAGAAGTAATCTCGCAACTGCTTGTGCCCCTTAACTGAAATACAGGTCTTGTGTATAACTCAGGACAGACTTAGCAAGTGCGTTGGCATATCACCAGTCAAATCAGATGTGAATGCAAATTTATTTTGTTAGCAGGTATGCTCTGATGGTTCCTATGAGTGCAATGTCATCTCCAAGCTGGCATACTGAAGTGACTTAAATTCAGATGTCAAAAACCTGGTAGGTTTTTGTCAGGGGATTGTCTTTCGTCTGGGACTGGAATAGGACAGGCTGTAGAAGCTGGTCACAGAAGTCTGTCATGAACAGAGACGCCTCCCCCCCAAGTCTGATGCAGAACAGACCTTTCCCTATCCTTAAACAAGGACTAAACTCCCATCAGAAAGGAGGAAAACTCTTATTTAAATGAGTGAACTATTTCCAAAAATTATTTTTTTCCCCCCAGGGAGAGAGTGAGTGTATTTAAGCTCTTCAAAGTGTGTGACTAACTGTTCTATTCTAAGTTGGTTTACGAGCTTTTCAAAGATGTGCATAGCTGGGTGGCAGAATTTACTGATGACATTTATGTATACAGGGTAGTAAAGTCAAGGTCTGATTGCAAGTAATTGCTGGAAGACCTTCAGACCAAGTACCTGAGGGGGAGGGAAAAAAAAAAAGGCTGATAAAATTGAACCTGGCATATTCACAGTAATGTAGAAAGGACAAATGAATCTGGGGTTCACGTATAAAACTATGGATTCTGAGAAGACCCTTACTCTGTAGAGGATTAACACTGAATCTTTATTTAAAAATATGATGAATGATCCAGCTCAACAACAAGTATTGTCATCAGTTATCCTCTGAAGCTCCTGATGGACCCTTTGCCCAGGCATGAGGACCTGAGTTGCCCAAGTAGGAGCAGAGCAAAGAGCCACCTAAGCAGGAACAAAGAGCAGATGCAGGAGGAAGTGCAAGTGTAAACGGACTTCAGCAGAGGAACCCACACTGCAGTCTTTTCCTCAAACTCTGCTGTCAACCCCATGCCCATTCTGCTTGCTTTACCTGCTGCAAGCCCAGGCAGGAATGTGAAGAGATCATAGCACCCTTCTGTCTTTTCCCTCCTCACTCTGACACTGTCCAGAAGGCCATCAATGGCCCAAGCATAAGGAAACACATTCAGCACCAGCTTGTACCCTCTGTGATGGTCTTACAGGCAGCTGCAAGCTCCCCCAGCAACCGTGGGCAAAAAAAGCTCCCCCTGTAACCTCTGTGTGAAACTTTCCTCAAAATACAGTTTATGATTCGTTGTCCCATTGGCCACTTCTTCTGGCTCATGTGGTCCTTTCCAGGAACCCCTCTAGGGCTTTTCCTTATTGTCTCTAGGCACACTTTTTTCTGAAGTTGGCATTTTGTTCTGATTTTCAATGTGTTTGTTTACCATGCAGCTCTTCAGTTGTTTGCTGAAGTAGTTGGGTGTGACTGGGACAGTGACTTTAACCAAGAAAAGTCTTGCAAACACGAGGAAATATTTGAGAGATTCTGAGAAGCAGGATAAAAGCTGCTTTTAACATCTGTACATTTATTTGCTATTTCCTTTTGCAATTTGTCTAAGCTGTTAAGAGCTTAGAGAGACGTAAGGAAATGAAAAATAATAAGTTTGCCCTGCAAGTCACAGAATCCTTATTTAAGCAAGATTTTCTTTTTTATTTTGAGTCACATATTTAATCTGTCTCAAGAAGTGAAGACTGCAACCAAACATCAGTTCCATACAGCATTACCCTTTGAGGAGCTAAAGATCCAAATCCAGCTTGGCATCCTGTGTCCATTTCAAGGCTCTTATCGGTGACATTCAGATGCATTAAAATCCTGGCCTTGGTTGATCTTGGCAGTGAAGCAGCTGTGTCAAATAGTTAGTCATTACCAAATGAATATGATAAAGAATTATAATCCAAGCAAATCATACAACAGGAATGAACAGGTTAAGAGAAAATAAAAAAGGTAAAAGGTATAAGGAGGTTGTCTAATGATAATGGCTGTGATTTGTGGATGTCTGTCCAAAAGACCATGTAGCAGGGCTGCAGAGTCATTGGCAAGCCAGCAGAGGCAGATAAAAATAATGAGACTTAAAACAGATAAGTGTAAAATAGTGATTTATGAAGAAAAAAACAAGTGACAGAGATAGAAAGCTGGAAATTGCTGTTTAGGAAAGCAGTAATGCAGAAAACCAAACCCAGAGCCATAATAAATACATTAAAAAGGAGCTCATAATGAATTGTCATTGCAGTGTAAATAAATGCCAATCTCTGCTGCAAACAAATGAAAAGGATCCCTTCTAAGACAAAAGAGGCAATAATAATTCTGACTGGGAGCTACTTATAATATAATTTCATTTTATATCTCTCTATTAGACCCTGGAGTATAGAAACTAATGACACTGTTAGTTTTTTTTAATAGACTAGTGTCATATAGTATCATAGAATCATTTTGATTGGAAGAGACCCTCAAGATCATCGAGTTCAACCATTAATCTAGCACTGGCACTAAACCATGGCCCTGAGTGCCTCATCTACACATCTTTTAAACACCTCCAGGGATGGTAATTCAACCACTTCCCTGGGCAGCCTGTTCCAATGCCGGACAACCCTTTCCATTAATACACTTTTCCTAAAATCCAATCTGAACTTCCCCTGACGCAACTTATTTATGTATATAATTATCCATGTGTATATTTAGTAATGTGACAGAAAAAAAAAAAAAAATGGCACTGCTAGAATTGTAAGCACTTCTTTGGAAACATTCACAGGTGACTTCGTGACAGACAGATTTTGAGGAAGAGTGATATTTCTTTTCTGCAAAAGTTCAACTAGAACCAGTGTACTAAATCCTCATTTAGCATAAAAACCCATAGCAGACAGTGAAAGAACTAGTGATATTTAGGCTTTCTATCTAATAGTTCTGTTTCAGTGTGCTGATAAACTGGGTGGAATCAGTCAGTCGAAGATACAGTCAACAGAAAATGTTGCTACAGTTTCCCACATGTGAATAGAAGGTGAACAGATATTCACACTAGGCTCCTGAGTTTTCATGCCTACCCCATGGTATCTAAGATGGGACTGACAAGCTTTGTAATCATGGTGACCAATCCTGCCAAAAAAAGATTTGTGAGGCTGAATCTAAAAAAGTATCCTGATACTCGCACATCACAAGATTATATTAGACCTTGAACGGGGATCAGTGTGAGTGCAGAGGTTTGCAGATAAGGATCTTAGGTCTCTTCTCTCTGCTTTTTCTACAGTAGCTGGTGTTTGGGAATTTGCTCTGAGGGAAAAGGACTGCCATCTCCAATATTGCCGTTTTCTGGGGTTCTGTACGTACTGCTGCTCCCTGCTGGTGCTTTTCTTGAAAGAACAGGAACACTGTCATGAAGGGAGGAAGAAAGGAAAAGTGCACTCTATCGTTTCCCTCACCTGTATAAGACCTCATGGAGCTGAAGGTGCCCCTGCTCGTTGCACGGGGTTGGACTAGATGGAAGGTCTCTTCCAACCAGAACTGTTCTATGATTCTGTGGAGGCAGCACCATCTCAAGGGATGGCCATGGGGAGAAGAGAGAGAAGGAGAGGTGCAATACGTAGTAAATCTTCGTCAGGTGGTGTTTCACAAGTATGGGAATAGTGATACTACTAGTAGCACTGAGTACATGAATCCTCATTGTCATTTAACACATTTATAAATATAGGTGGGGTAGGCCAAAAAAGGCATAAAGTTACTTCTATGTAAAAGCTTTGACAATATATATTGATATACATTGACACACATAACCAGACCCACCATCTCCCACTTGAACCTGGGGGATGTAAACCCATTACAGCCCAGGTTTAATTTGATGAGTTTTGGATGCTTTTTCTTCTGTAGTCTCAATTGTTTGCACACTCATTCAGCTCATGCCACCTATGACTCTCCCGTCTCAGGCCCTACACTATCTACAACTATCAGAACAAACCTGTGATGCTTTCTCCACTCTGAAAGCAATGACAGTGGAATCCCATCCAAAGAGCTTTTCAAAAGCAATGTCTGTGTAACTGCACCAAACACTCTGAAAATGGAGTGTTTTGGAGAAAGGCATCTTAAAAAAAGGAAGCAGACTGTAAAAATGCCACTAGGTAACTACATGTCTGTAGCCCATCCCACAGAACTTCCTATTAAAAACATAGTTTATAGGCTTTGGTTGATCGAGTCAGTATCTGCAAGTAAAACCACTTTGCATGGAGAGCAAATTAAACCTGAAGCTTAACAGAGATGGGGCATGAAAGATAAGAAACTGGAATTTTCTGCATTGCTGTTGAGAGATATATATATTTCTGGATGGTTTATCTGGATCTTATCATATTGCTTGTTCTACCAAAACATCTGTTAAATAAAAGTAAACCAGACATGGAATAACTATTCTTATATCGCCAACATGACTGTACAATCTGTCTCCATAAAAGAATGAAGAATTAATGCAGTGTTAATGCAACTATTAAATAGCCATCTCATGACTATTACCTGTAAGGTCACTTTATTTTCCAGAAGGTATTTATCGTTTTCTATTATTATTCATTTAATAAAGTCACATATTTTCCCCCCTCAGTTATGACATCAAAGTTTGAGCTGCTTTATTTTTTCCTACCAACTGCAGTCAGTTCTCCTTGCTTTTTTAGTTTTGTTTGTTTGTTTGTTTGTTTGTTTTGTTTGTTTTTTTTTTTTTTTAGCATAGTAGGACTGCAGTGACATGCAGAAGCAGCACAGGAACACCAAGAAATCTTTGTCAAATGAGGGATTTTGCACTCCAGACGCTCTCTGTCTCTTGTCCCATGCTCACTTTCTCTGTCTTTTCTTCTCTGCTGCACTGCGCATCCATCTCAACACAAAGGGTTGTCTCTCACCTTCCTTGCAAACCTTTCCAGCAGTGTCTTAGAACACACAGGTAGGAAAAAGCACAATGCTTCTGCCTTCAAGATACCAAAGAGGCTAGTGACCTCAGCTCAATGGTTTCAAAAGAGGTTCAGGCAGGGAATTATCTGAGATGCAGAAGTCTGACTCCCAAGTGGACATAAGCACTTTTGCTCAAGGTCTCAGTCAAGTGCCTGATCTCCAGAAAGAGCAGGAAGTCAAATGTATCTCAACCGTTCCGTGTGAGGATATTTCAGACTGTCTTTTCAAGATAGATGCCTACTCCACGCTGTACCCTTGGTAGGGAATCTCTAGTCATCTTGCTTTAGGCTCCAATTTTTATCCTGAGTGCCAGCCACTCTGAAGTGAGGTATTGCACCATGTAACTCCCAAGCACTGAAGTTGGCTGGGAAGATCCAGGCTCATAAAAATAACTATTGGCATCACCATTATCAGTGGATCTTTGATACTCCATTTTTAGACATCCTGCTTCCAAAACATCCTTTTAGATCCACAGCTTGTTTCTTTTCCTGCATATGTTAGTGATTGCTGTAGTTTTGACATCAGAGATGGGCTAATTGCAGGAGTCCACAGTGCCCACCTCTTGAAGCTAGTCATCCTGAGGTCTTTTTAGAGTTAGTGGTATGAAAAAGACCCTGCTGGGACATGGTTTATCTGCCTTATTCTGCATGGCTACTTTTGAAGAAAATGCATGGCAGGCCAGAAACACCCACATTCCTCCATTATTCCTCCATTACTTTTTAGAGACATGAGCACAACTCCATGACCGATACTTTATAACTTTGGACTCTGGAAACCAAAAAATTAACAATTGATTGTATTTCCTAAGAGCACGTGTGCTTAGGTTTGCTCACATGGCTCCAAATGACCGAGTTATGCCACTTTTTGTAGGTGATGACATTTTCAGTGGCAGGAGAACGTCCTTATCAGATGAGAAATGATAGGTTACTAATCTGTAATAACTCAAGACTTGTGAATGTGTGAACTTACCCTTTGTTAAACAGGACTTGTAGAACTGCCATAACAATGCCATATGTCAACTACTAAAATTAGCATTTTATTTCTGCTGTTTTCTTCTATTTTGTGTCCTCCTTGGAACAGCATATCTCATGTTTATTCCTGTTTATGTGTACTGGATTTACTATTTTATGTGTATTGGATTTATTATTTTATCAAAGGCTGATTTTTAACCTGTTTTTCTCAAGTGGCAGTCTCTATATAGACTGTAGTAGAACTGACATGCAAACCCTATTCTGTATGTGTATGTTCCAGAAAGCTGAAACATTATATTTGGCCTGAGTAATTTTATGAATGAAAAATACACTTCTCACTTTCAGAACAGAGAGTTCTTTCCAAAAGAATATGAACATGTAGAAAAGGAAGATGTGCGTACACTTCAGGAGGAAGCTTTTTAATGTGCTCAGGAAAAATATGAAAATTCTGTGTAAAATTTCTGATTAAGGAGTAGTAGTTAGTAATTTTAGATCCCTAGGAAATTTTGGATTTTTTTTTTCAAAATGCAGCTCCCTTCCTGCAAATTTGAGTGCGTATCTATTATTTCTGTTATGTATAGATGAATCCAAGTTCATAACTTTGAAAATAGCACTTGTAACAACAAATGGAATTTTATGTGTGGTCATCTCAATTTTGATACTTTAAAATTTCTGTCTGTATTTACAAAATACAGCAATACTGTTCGGTATCTATTGGCATTTCCTTTTTGCAACATAGAATAATTGAAGTAATATTTTCGTGACTTAGTAATTAATGCTCCACTGTAGCTGGTTATACTGGAATCATCTGAGTTTCTTGGGAGTTCCTGGCCTAAATTTGAATTATTTTGTTTTTAAAACCAGCAGTACGTCCCCTTTGCTACACAAGGAAGTCTGATTCTTCTGAGTAAAGTATCACAAATTAAGAAATAAATAATAATTTCTTTCTAAATATACCAAAGAAGACTTCTTTCCAAACATCTCCAGCATGCTGGTCAGCTTTTCTAGACAGTTTGCAGACTGTATGTTTGCAATCTAGGGAGTGCTAGTGATGCAACAGGGATGTATCAGTGGACGTGCTGGTAGAGTAAGTTTTTTTCTCTTGTGCAGAAAGTGCAAAGTCAAGGTGTGCCATAGAATGTAGTCGCTTTAAACTTTTATACTTTCAGAACTGTAGGCTTTGCTAACTCTGTATTACCAAGCACCTGGTCACTGAAATACATTTGATGTCCATGTCAAATGCATTAAGTATATACATCTGCTAAGAAAATATATCTTTAAAGTGTTGCATATGATTAAGATAATGTATATACCTTAGAAAGACACTAGCCCAGGATTTTTGTGTACAGAAACCATTTTCTGATATCTACTCAGCCCCATGTGTTTTAATCACTATTTCATTCATGTCCTTGACATTGTAAACATTTTCTAGCAGATCCTGTCATTGTCTGTGTATTTATTAATATATGGTATAAGGCATTGTCTCGCCTCTCATCTCCACTGAGAATATCTAATAATAATATTTAACTTCAGCCGTCTAAGAGCTAGTTGTCTGCTTGTTCTAGTTGCTCAGAGCCTTTTTGCAGCCAGGGGAAAGAGCTAGTGCCTGCAGGGCTGAGACCCCTTAGATGACTATTTCAGTTACTGAGGAATTGCCTCCTGACGGTGTCTCCACTGATGGTGGAAGGACGCAAAGATTGACTGAAACTATGTGAGAAGCCCTACAGTCGCTGAATTCCACGGTGATTTTTTGAGTAACGTAGTTCACTTTTAGGAGTCCACTGCAAATTCAGAGCAAGGCTTAGTGGTGATTGAGAGCAAAATCAGACACAGAGTATTTTTTTATCCACTAAAATAACTTTCTTGATTGCCTACGGGTCATGTCTAAGCTGCAGATACAGGAGCAGGCTGTCAGGACCCCAGGACCACCCACTTCAGGGATTATCACGCATACATGTAGCATCCAGTTTCACTTTGCAAAAACACATAGGTCAGGAGTGAGATATTCTACTATCTCATGTTCAAGTGAATGTAGATCTTTACTTGAGATACCTTGCAGCAGGCTGTGTTTGCACAAACTTGGAGCTGCCTGGCTTGGTTGTCCTGGATTGAGTGAGGGTATTTGGGCTCTCTTGGGTCAATTAGGACCAAAGGTCAGCTAAAGTCCTCTTTCGGGTTTACCATTCACTATGCAGCTAGTGGGCTGTCAGATCTAGAAACTGCTTGCCCCCAGCTCTCATACATTGTGTCCCCATTTCATGTATATTTCTCTGACTTTTTTTTTCCTGACCTTATTGTAGTCCTCTGCTTTATATATAGTTGTCAAAACTGTGGGACTGTCATATGCATTAAGCTATTAGTAGAAATACAGAAGTATGAAGCTTCATACCATTACAATGCTGGGCTTCAGGAAAGTTTCCAGCCAAATTTTTTAACCTTCTTCCTCACCCACCCCCCAAAATTCAGTTCTCAAATAACTAAGATACTTGTGGTTTCGACTGCTGCAAGCCCAGTACTGTTCACATCAATGATTAATCTGATGTTCTGAATTCCTTGTTCACTTTTTTTGATTTACTGTACTTGGAAAGGCAGCTGAAAGCAGAGTCTCATGGGGATGCTTGTTTCTTCCCACCTGTCCACTGTCTGCCCTGCAGTCTCAATGAGTTCAAGGGGTCTTCTCGTTGCCTGGAGTCGAGATCAATTACCCTTGTTGCTGTCCCCCCGAGGAGCACACCAAATAGAGTTAAGGTTTCACTACTGATGAACGTTAATTATCCACCTAAGATTTCTGTTACCACTTGAGGTAAGTTTTGTAATTGGTTAACAGTCGCTGGCAAGAGGAACAATTACCGTATGTAAGGATGACTGGACTCAGAAAGTGGTATTTGCCAGTGTGTGATTGAAAACTCACAAAGCTGAGGAGATGAAGATGAAGATGAATGGAGAGGAAGCAGGAAAAGCAGCTACTGAGGTTAGAAGAGGCATTACGAGACTTAGAGAAAGAACTGGAAAATCTTTAAGAGTTGACAAGAATGGTGAGCCTGTAACCACTGTAGACTTTTTAATCCTTTAATCTTAAATGAGCAGAATCTGCAGCGGCCTTGATGTACAGCAGGTACCTGAAAGCACAATAATATCTGGTGAAATCTTGTTTATGAGGACTACAAATCACTGCTTTGTTCTGCACAGTAGTGTATGTATCCAGTGGAGCTTTTCTATTAGAGGACAGACTGTCTTTGTCTCAGCTGCTGACTGCTCAGCTGCTCGCTACTCAGATTTATCACTTTGGCAACAGTGTGCATGCTGGAGAGTTATCCAAGCATTGGATATGTGCTCATGGTTCCCATTTTCCCTTCCCTCATTTCATTTACAAGAACCATTTGAAATAACTTAGCTCAGCTGGAGAGTAGTGATTTTTTTCTGTCTTTTGGTGTAATGTATGGGCCTAGTCTATTTCTTAAAAGTTTCCACAACAAGCACTGGCAGTGCCCCAAATGCTATTTTGTATTTAGCCCTTCAGGTCTCGGGATCTGTTTTGCTCGCCATTCCACAAACTTCCATACCAGTGAGCTGAAGTCCATGAGTCATGGTTCAGTTATCTGTAGCTTGACCCCCTCCCAGGCAAGGTGTACAGCATGAGGGAGCGAATGCTGCATAAAGAATGTATGGGCCTTCATGGTCTACATAAATTTTAAGATTCATACAGCTCTCTTCACTCATTCTGTTAGATGAGCTTGCAGTGATCTTTAAATAATAATTGTAACTGGGGAAATCACAATAGGAAGACATTTTTGCTATATTGTAGGGGTGTTTTCTGATGAAGTGGAAACCATCTTAGATACTCTGAAAAGCTTCAAATCGAGTGTAGATACTTTGGAAGATGTATTTTTCCTAATAATTTTCCTACCCTTGTCATATATCTGAATTAACACACACACACTTTTTTTTCTATTTACATACCTGAAGTGCCACTGAACGTGGTAGTCCAGCTTTTAGCTTACAAGGCATTTTTCAAATTCCAAGAAAATTTCTCATTCTGGTCTTAAGCTTTCACATTTCAAGTATGCTGTTCCCAGGCTTCCAAATGCAGCTTAATATGTTTTCTTCCCTCAAAGTTCAGAATTTGGAGTTAAACTGCGAGTTGCATAGGCTAGAAGTCCTTTGGGATTTCACAAAGAGTTAGCTTGTTACATTACGTTACGTTAGGTTACATTATATCCAATTGCATGGAAATATGGATAACATACTTCAACAAATGCAATCTATAGGGTTTGTGGGGTTTTTTGATCCATAAGAACAAATTGAAAACAGGCAATAAAATTTTATCCTTTAAGCTGGTACATTAGCATCGTGTGTCAAAATCTATGTTCATACAAAGCTGAAGTAGGTAAACTCATGGGAATCAGTAGAATTTCTTGAGATGTGTACAGTTATGCAATTAACAATTAAATGACATCTTGTAATCTTTTAAATATTTATTTCATTATTCTACCTAGCTTGCATAATAAGAGGAAAATGGTAGTGTTATCCTAGTAGGTGAAATTCTGAAGTGAAATAGGAGTGGGGATACTATGGATGGGAATCAGCTGAGGTAGGTATCTGTATCTGAGCTGGTCACCCTAAGCTCCCATATCAGACAGGGAGAAAAGCCTATAATACTTAAGGATGAGCCTTTAAATTAAAATGTACATTTTTGTATATGCTCTGAGGATTGATGCTTATGAGTGTGCTGGTTTCTTTCCGTTGCATATCAGATGTAGATGTTTACAATGGATATATGTAGATAAGTGTGCTGAACCCCACAGTATGTTGGTGACAAATAGGTCAAATGTCAGTGAGTTGTTTTTATGCTCAGTTTTCCTGTGGGAAGACATGTCCTTGACCACCAATTTTGGATAAAATTGGTTTTGAAAATTCTATGTATGCTAACTTAATTGCTACAAAATCTACTGGTCTTTGCCATACTTATTATTTAAATTTTAGTAAGATTTTAATTTTTCCTGACAAATGAATCCAAGGAACAAGCTTAAAAGCAGTTTGAGCAATGTCCCTGAAACAAGCTGCTGTGAATAAGTAGCAACGAATACTCCGCCATACTCTGCACCCTTGTCTTTGCTGACTTACTGTGTGAGTAATAACCTTCTGAGCATTAGAGAAATCGGTTACTGTCTATTAAGACAGAAATATGGGTTCCCTTTTATCATATTGAGCAATATGGAGGAGAACAGAAATTTGATCTATTTTAATTTGTGCTGTTTGATGTTGCTGTTGCATACTTAGATTTTCTTACACCATTTTGGAGAGAAAGAAATTTCACAGCTCAGCTGAAGATGAAATTTTAGTTCTTTTCTCCCTTCAATACTACTTTATTTCTCCCTTTCCCTGGCCTTATCTGAACTTCAGTTAAAAAAAAATAAAAAAATAAAAAAATTGTTATTGACCTTTTGGACTTCTCCTGTTTGGCAAAAGGGAAATTGCAGGCCAATGGTTTGAGAATATCTTATTTCCCAAAATCTCAGCCAGTCCTGTGAGCCTGAAAACAGTCAGAAGCCACATTTAGAGAGCCAAGCCTTCACATTTGGGTAGGATCTGAAAAGCGGCTTCACATTCACAGCCTGATTTCCAGAAGCAGCCTTACCCCTGCCTATCTCATGGCAGTGTGCTCAGAAAATCTGCAGCCACAGGTGAGATTTTCCCTCATGGATGAGTGTCAAATAGGGTGGCAAATAATCTCTATATAGCTACGTAACTGTCTTATTGTTCTAAGCTTTTAATCCACGGGCTGTCTCCTAAAATATTCACCTGAGTCATATGAAAGACCCACAGATTAGATTGAGATCTATGTGACTGTGGCAGAACAGAGAGGCTTTCACTTTATGCTCCAGAAAATTTTGCCCAGTCTCTACCACATGGAAGTACTTCACAGAACCAGAGGATGTCTGAGGTTGGAAGGGACATGAATCTGGAGATCATCCAGTCCCACCCTGTGCCCAAGCAGATGGGATGGTTGTTCACTAGTCCCTATCCCAGAAGGGGCAATCTTTGCTCTGTGTATTAGTATGCTGCAGGGCAATAAAGACAGAAAGAAGTAAAAATACAAGGGTCCAATGAAAATTGTGTAAATATGCAGAGCTTCAAATTTAAGTTACAGCTTAAAGCTTTGAAAACAAATATGATTACACACTATGAGAAAACACTGAGAGAGGTAGCAACACCTTCATCTTTTGAAGTCTTCACATTAAGTCTTGATGATACCTCTATTTAGCTAAATACAAGCTATTCATCTCAGAACAGAAGGAAATGGATCAAGTGTAGTGCCTGCATTATTCAGGAGTCAGACTACATGATCTGGTGATGCCTGGTGGCTTTACCTACCTTTAACTGACACTGAGCTCTTGCTGATTTGCAGCCAATAATACTGTCAGTGCTCCAGAATTTCCCTAAGCTACAAAGAGCATCAACCAGACCACCTCTTATTCTTCTTTGTCTTTATAGAGGGAGAGGGAGTGGTGCGGGCGGGGGGGGGGGCGGGGGTGGGGAGTTGATCACAGTTTTCGCAGCAGAGGAA